>BGNK01003530.1:585-72227 GCA_003297005.1 Symbiodinium sp. clade A Y106
ATCGCTACCGGCCCCGCTACAAAAGCATGGGTTTGCAGGAGTGGACAAACAAGTTTTACCCTAACGAGAAGGACAACAACCAGGACATGGACCTAGAGAAGGACAAGGACAACGAGGAGAAGATGGACCTAGAGAAGGAGAAGGACAAGGAGGAGGATATGGACGATGGGGCGATCAACTTGGGCCAGGCCACAACCATGGAGTTGCCGGGGCACAGGGAGACGGATGAGATGATCCCCCATCAGACCAAGGACGAGCCCACCAGGCCAGCCGCCAAGGCGGGATTCTTTCTGTGCTTACCCAGACATATGTTAACCGCTAAACCCCTATAGTAAGCCTGAAACACCTTAGTCCTTACGCTGAAGCAGATCTGCAGGAGGAAGTTTCGGACGAAGACAGCTGGCTACCAGGTTTGGAAGCCGTTTGGAACGCTTGCCNTTTTATGCTTCGCTGAAACGCTTGAAAAAAATCAATTTCTATTGATTCCGAAGTAAAATTCAATAGCTATTGAAAAAATCAATCGCGATTGATTTTTTTCAATATCGGATGGTCTGGGTAGTAGTAGTAGTCGCAGTCGCAGTCGCAGTAGTAGTAGTAGTAGTAGTGGTAGTCGCAGTAGTAGGAGAAGCAGGAACAAGAATTAAGAGAAGCAAAGGAAGCAACAGCAGTGTTGTTCTTAGTTGCTCCGGCTGCTGCTGCTACTGCTGTTGCCGTTGTTGCTGTTGTCGTTCAGGTGTTTGTGGTGGTGATTGCTGCTGCGGCTGCAGGTGCGGGTGCAGGTGCAGCTGGGGTTGGTGTTGGTGTTGGTGCTGCTGCTGTTGTTGTCGTTGTTGCTGTGATTCTTCAAGTTCTTCGTCTTGTTCTCCCCGTTGCTGCAGCTGCGGCAGAGCTGCAGCAGTCGCCGCTGCAACCAACGCAGCGGCTATCGCAGCTGTGGCACTCGGATATTCAACCGGCCAATCGGAAAGGAAGCCCTCTGTGCTGGCAGCATGCAGGCTGCAAGTGGGAACTTAAATTCGGAGCAACGAATCCACACACTTCTGTCATAAGTCACAAACGTTGTCCTCACATGCACAGAATCCACACTGGGGATGTCGAACACCGACACAAATCTCAAAACTAAAGCTAGAACCGCCTAAGCCCCAAAATGGATACCCAAAGCCAACTCGAAGTGTCGCTGAGATCCGAACAGGTCCTTTGTCAGCTCATCGCGGAGAAGGACGGCAGTGTTTGACGTTAGCCCGGCCTGTTTCAAAAACCCGCAGTCACCAAGTGAGAAGCCCCAATAAATATATGTATCAAGTGCCTGCATGGCAGCAAACCAGGCATGACACCAACATCCAGCACGAGGGTATGAAAATGCAATGCTCAACTTATCAGACCAGACTACAAGTCGCAAGTTGCAAGGTGATACGGCAAGCGTAACAAGATCAAACATTTACAACACCAGTGTCGTGTTGTACACTCCTTCCAAACAAATGGCTTATCATGTCGAAGTTTTGATTTGCCATGGTTGCCACTATTCTTACAACTTTTTATGATAGCGGAATCGCATGTGTGCCCGGCCTCCATCAGCGGCGTATCCGCTTCGAAATCTTCATCGCTGCCCATGATGGCGGATGCAATCTGAAGCAAGTGCTTACGCAGTGGATCTCAACTTGCAATCTCCTTCAAGTGTCAAGTCCTGAACCACAACAAGCAACCTTGAGCTATGACCTAGAAGGAAGACATCAAGGGGACTTGGTAGCAACGGCTAGGTAGTTCGACAAAAAATCATGCCCATTCCTGTTGCTGATGATTGTCTTTCGGACTTACGAGCATTCAGCTCCCTGCATTAGTCGTAAAGCGGGCCGTTGACAGTGGAGATCTTGTTTCGCGGCATATCAAGATGGCCAAGCAAGTGCAGGGAGTGTGTCCAAATACAAGATTCCCGCATGACATCTTTGAATGCCTCCCAGCTCGCGAGGAATACTGTATGTGTACCTGTATGTTGCCTGAACATAGATCCAGATGCTCGGACTCCTACGCAAAGCCCAAAGCAATCATAGAGCAGCTTGTGTGGAGGCAAAGGCTAGTTGCCCTTGGGCTGCAGCATGAAATGCTGTCCCCGGTGCTGCACTAGAAAAGGCGACGCTTTAAACTTCAGCCCCGCAACCTGGTTGACCTTGCTCTTGATAGTTCCGCTGTCCATGCCTGCCTCAGAGACATTACAGCTGTTACGACATTAGCGCTGCGACATTTCCGGCATCGGGTTGAAAGTTCATGGATACACACCACCTTTGTCAATAGTCCTGAGCCCTAAACGCCAAAGCTCAACACCGCAAACCCATATCACAGATCTCCGTCTCACAGCAAGAGCCATGCTAATGATTGCTAATGACTCATTTCCGTTGTAAGACGTGGATGCCCAAAATGAAGGAAAAACAAACAATGAAGGAAGACTGTTTGCTCAAACAGAAAAGAGGAAATTGACAAATAGACCGGCACCCCCAAAATGGATGGACATAACAATGGAAAAAACCCAAAACATGGAGAAACACCATCAAACAAGTGACAATAGGACAGGAAGCATCGACTGGCATCGACCTGATCAACAGAAGTGGAATCACAAATTAAAGAATGAAGACAACTTAAACAAGGAATAGGCGGGATCCCAAATCGGAGCCTGAAGTCAGGCATTCTGGTTTAAATTGAAACCTCATGTTGCTCTCTTGCTGACATCTAACTTTGTTTTCGGCTTCGTGTTGAGTAAAATCTATGCTTTCAAGATGCGCCCATCTTTCTGAAGGGAATCACGGTCATAATCTTGTGGCTCTGAGTAAAGGAGACCACACCTGAAAACATGAACCCGACGTCTCCGAACCTAGAGAGGGGCTGGGCTGTATTGGAGCTTGCTTAGGGTTTGGACTTCAGGCTTTACATTTCAAGAGTAGGAAACGAAGCACAGATTTAAAAACCGGCACACAACCGCAAATGGAGCTACATATACATAATGTACATAGGGTCTTGCGTGCAGCCGGTGACTGGCGGTACATCCCCCCTCAGCCCATGCCGAAATCCAATCAAACCGATGATCGGCCTGGAGCAAGAGCGGACTGCTCTCGCGCTCGATGGGTGCCTGAACGGCAGATCATACGACTCTGTGTCGAACCGCCCAAGAGCTTTCAAGGCTCAACGCCATCCCCAAAACCGTCGCCCCGAAACTGCGAGATTGATAACGGTGCTGCCTTCAACCCAAGCAGACGAAAGCAAAAAACCCTTCGGAGCCTTCTCGACGGAGCTCGCCCGCGGCGCTGCCTGCATTTCCATGCCTCTGCACGAAAGCTCTGGGCTTAGTAGGGCTGTAGGGCTTCGACTGCGGGTCTAGGGTCCCGGAACATCAAAGAGGACCGAAGCGGCAAAGAACGAAACTTTCAATCCGAGGCAAGCCTTGCTTCCCTAATTAATCCCTGTGCTGAGGACCGGACTTGGCATCATCTGTGGCATCTGGGGTGGCGGCGCACCACCCCCACCCTGTTGTTGCTGCTGGTAGTACCTTGTCATTGACTGGGATCAAGCAGTCGGGCTGCAGAGTTGGACAAGCAAGCCTCTTTAATTTTGGATGCTGTTGAACCCCTGAACACACGACTGCCGCGTGAGCTGAAAACTAATCTCCTCAGTTGGACAGGGAACATGAACCATGTATGCTGCATCAAATATTCTTATGGGCAGTTCTGAATACAGCCGCCGGATCAGGTTGTGAGTTGTTCGTCGGCTACGGCTAGAGTTTTGCACGGAAAATGCTGGAGTTTATGGCTCGGAGCACAGCCTCGTCGAAAATTATGGCTTTGTGGCTTTCGGGTATATATATATACACACACACGCACGCTGAAGATTCGCAGCTCGTGGGATGGACCACCGCCACACATCTGGGAATGACACCCGACTCTGAAATCGCAAGCTTTCCTTTCGAACTGGTTCATCAATTCATAGATTGAAGCTTCCGGAAGACGAAGGAATCCGAGAGAAGGGGCTTTTGCTATAAAGCAAGAACCCGCAACTGTTCCAATCGCGTCCTGAAAAACAGAAAAGATGTCGACCCCACCATACCACTGCAAACTGCAATACCACTGGCTCTGCTTCGCAATACTGCCAAGCTGCTGCAGAGCCCACTGCCTCCATACTTCAGGCTCATTAGCAGAACAGGCCCTCAAAGGGACCCTTTAAAATGAAACCTATAGAATGGGGTTCTCAATCTCGTGTGGACAGAGAGGGTTCAGTTTCACAACACTTGAACCTTTCAATCTCAGCCCGTCTTGCGGAATCACCTCCTCCGCCAAAGCCTGGCTAGACCCAACTCTGTGAACAATATGACGAGAGTTGGCCCTTGATGTTCAAAACAGTTTTGGTGTCGGGAGGCTTTCCGGATTTTGCGTGCGAGTGCCCAGGCTCGAATGCTCCGGCAAAAGAATCAGGCTTCAGAGCCCTGTCAGCGCATTTGGCTTACTTGCTAATCAGTTAAAATTTTCCTGTTGGATATATTAAGGTTTACGGCCCTCCAAAGCAGCCATGTGGAAAAGAACCTTCCAAACTTACCCTGGCCCTAGGCCGTGTGTGTCACATATTTGTGATTCGCCCGAGTCAGTTGCTGACCGGAGGAAGCCTGCACGGGCTCCAGCACAACTGCCTCTAACCTATTATATGATATTATATAGTCATATAGCCACCCAAGGTATTGTGTCTGACATCCTCAAGCTGAATCCAACCGCAGCTTCTCTGGAAAGTCCAACCCCTCAGTGTGCCAAGCGACTGCTGTTGTAGGCGGAGCTTCTCCTGTGGCTTTTCCCAGTGCTTGCGCTAAGCCCTTACATGCGCCCCTCTCTGGGAGCCGATGTCAGGTAAGTCCCTGGATCTGAAAGCCTCTAAACTTCGAGATCTGAGGCCCTTGGGAACGAATACCTTCAAAACTGTTCATCATATTCTCATGGCTTTCTGACTTTCTGCCCTCGGAATTGCACAACACTGTAACACCCAAACCCGGAACCTTGCTCCAAATCTCCGTCACACGTCAACAGACCCTGATTGCATGCCGAGCGACAAAGAATTCTATTCTGGTGTACAACAACACCCTAGATGCAAACCGATGGAACCACTCCCTGTGTTGCAAACATGCTGCCATATCTCGAAGGAACCGGACAACACAAAGACCAGACGATCTACAACCCCTGAAGCCTGAACTGCAGGACACAAACGTTGGACACTTGAGTCGAAGATCGCGGAACCCCACATGTGAAACCTCGACCAGGCAAAAAGAGAGGCTTGTAAGCTTCTGCAAGCAAATCAAAACCCCACTGGTTCAGTTTGTGGCCAAGGCGGAGCCGATCGCGAGCCCGAAATGCCCGAAGCTCCCCGGCCTGCAGCTTCTTCTGCTCCTCCGCAGCAATGTCCGCACGCGTGGGAAGGCCCAGTGCCTGGAGAAGCTCTGCTTGACGGCAGTCAGTAACTGTGGCAGTGTTCTTCCATGCAGCTGATTAGACAACTCTAGTAAATGCTGTAAGGCTTCCACGTCACTCAAAGCCCAATCCTTAGAAGATTCGCAAGAAGTCTAAGACTCTAAGAAGCCCATTCGGCTAAAATCCATAGAGAATCCCAACTGTGCGATTCGTTCCGAGGCCGCGAACCCCAACAAAGAGGGAGGACCGCACGACGGTCCATGACTTGGTCTAAGCGAGCTCCACTCTTGAAATTCTGTTTCACTTGTATCCGGATTTCCGGGCCTTCTGCATTTGGACATGTGACTTGCCTCCAAGCCGATATGTTTGAGCTAACCTTGTTCTGGGCACTATGGCATTGTTGGCATGTAGGCATCATTAGGACTGTTCCGACTTTCTGTCGCCTTCGACATCTTCCTGGATTTGCTCGGTTTGGGATTTCGCGACGATGGAACACACGACACTTGTGCCACCTGGTGTGCAGCATCCAGGATGTCCAATGCACGATCTTGGCCTTGGCACTCTCTGAAACCAGTTACGGCTTTGCATGAATAACTGCGGCTTCGGAATAATGGTTCAGGGGTGCGCGGAGGGCCGCACGCAAATGATTAAATGCAAACGAAGTTAATCTTGAACAAGTCCGGTTGCAAGTCCTCGCCAATTACACACGAGTACGAGGTCATGGTGATGGGTGACACATCATGAGCCAACCTTCAGGCCAACGGGCTCGCAGTCAGAGAGATTCTCTCAAGTCTTTTCATCCAGATTCTGAGTTTGTAGTGCGGCATTGTACACGAGGAATTGGATTAGCCAGAATTGCAGTTTTTGGTTTGGTCCGTGAGAGAGGTAGCTCGGATCTTTGATATCTCAATTTCTCCACCGAAATGCTAGCATCTGTGCATATCTGTGCAAACTCAAAGACATCCTCCTGCGGCCATGGAAGAAGATTGCGCCGAGGTCAGGACCGTTGAAGTCTTCAATCTCTTTCAGGATCTTGGCCGCCTCGTCCGGTTGAGGTCAAAGAACCATCCATGCTACAATATAAAATAGGGGCCTCAATAAGTACCAATACTATTTTGGGGGTTCCATTTTTTATCTATAGTATAAAGGGCACCAAAATCCTATTCAGACCGACGGAAGGCTTCCAACTCGTGTCAGCTTTGCCCGGCTATCGAGTCGTCTTCTAAGCAGGAAATCTTCAAACGTCAAGCTGAGTGCGGGCTTGCTATACTTTCAGAAACACAACCCAATCACCAAATCCACTAAACCATCCGACACCCTCGAATCGTCTTCAGACGTAGCTAAGAGACCGGCACTGATATTCCTCGACACCCGGCCCACCACCACGACACACGACAGTCCTCACGACCTCAATCCCCCAACCCTCGACCCCCAACTTGCAGTCCTAAACAATGAACCCAAACCCTTGAAGTATAAATCGTAAGCGGATCATAGGCGACTATCATGAACCACCAGACCTGAATCCGAAATCCCTAATCCCAAACTGGAGCTGCCTCTTCGGCGTCCTCTTTCGCTTGAGCTGCTCGACCCAGTCCTACCTTCGGAATCGCGCTCAAACAGGCAAGGACGGTTCATGGTGCTGTATGACTTAGTTGTCAGGCTTTCGAAAAGAGCAGACAAAGCCTAGCAATTCGAATCATCGAGAACGGTTTACGAGCAGAAGCTGCGGGCTGGAATCTTCAGTCTCTTTGGGTGTGGAGTTGGGCATCCAGTTCTCAAGTGCAGCTGGCGACTCGCAACCTGCAGAAACTCGGTAGGTACTATCCATACCCATTATCACAAAGGATACCCTCAAACCAACATCAAGTGAAAATCTCGGTCCGCAGACCTCGGCCTCTGCTAGGGCGAGCTGAGCTCGGGCTGCTCGCGAGGCCTGACCAGTCCAAGGTTTCTAAACTGAGGCCATAAGGATTTTTCAGCAGGATGTAGAATGCGGCAGTCTAACCAAGGTGCAGGTCTCAAGGCCTGGGTAGCTGCTTTCTTGGCCCAGGGTTAT
Organism: Symbiodinium sp. clade A Y106; assembly: GCA_003297005.1. Lineage (NCBI taxonomy): Eukaryota > Dinophyceae > Suessiales > Symbiodiniaceae > Symbiodinium > Symbiodinium sp. clade A. Next base: position 8,074 of record BGNK01003530.1, read on the forward strand.
CAACTTTCATCTCGGATCTAAGGTTTAAGGTTTGATGTTTTAGTTTTGGAATGAGAGTTTTCAAGGATTTCTGCGGCGCAAAAATATCGTGATCTTGGGTTGGAAGGCCGATTGATTCTGCCAAGTCTCGAAGCAATAGCGAGGACACCAAACCTTCTATCAAGGACCCTGCATGATTAACCTCCAAATGTTGAGATGCTCAATTGGTGCTAGGGGTCATCTCTGGCTCGAATCGGCTTGCGGATTCAAGTTTACGTTGTAAGTGTTCTGGAGATGTGATAGGGAGCATTTTCTAGGATTGAAATCCCACTCCTGCCAGGAGAGAAGTGGTTTCAGCCGCAGGCCCTGAGCTATCATATTCTAACGCCGACCTCATTCAGCTCGAAGCCTTTCATCTTGCAGACCCGAAGCGCCGAATGACCACAGACTGTAGACTATAGACCACAGCAGACCGCAATGCCGCCCTCATCTGTACGGAGACAGCTCCAACAGCTCTGATTCGTTTGGCTCGTTAGACTTGAGATCACCCCGTCCCACCTCTAACCTGAAAGCAAAGACCAGACAGCGGCCTGCCCAGCTTTGCTGAAGAAGACCTGCGCGTCCTTCGTCGGGATTTCAGGATTTAACTTCAAGGTTCTGGGACCTAAAATTCAAAATACGGCCCGCAGAGCTTCGGGTGTCGGGTTCCGGGTTCTTTGTCTTGGATAGCAACAACAGTTCACATCATAAGGAGTAATCGTGAGAATGGTGCTGGAAATGTCGCGTGTCCGCACTAACCGTACATGTAACAGCAGAAGCAATACTAAGTGGGTTGTAGTACGAACTATGATGGTGCTTGGAGTGAGGAAGTTTCATGGTCATACTCATACCAGCAAACATAAACAGAGGAGGACAATCGCGCCAGCCAGAGGTGGAAAAGTCATAATGCTCGCCCGAGATCTCTTGCAGCTTGCAGAGCGCTCCGCAAGCCGTCAGAGCGAATGAACCTGGAGCGGTGAAATCAAGAGAATCAATGACCAAATGCCATAGGGCTTTCATTGGTCTAGATGGGAGCTTCAGTTTCGGGCGGCTTACAGAACCAAGGCAAAACTTACTATGAACCTACCGAAGGCCAAGCCTTGACAGCACACGCTGAGCAATCGCGGGGCTCATGACAAGCTATCCGCTAAGCGACTTTAGTGGTTTTATGACGAGCGCTGCAGTTCTTTACACGCAATTCTCTTATGAAGACGTTCCGTTACTGCACATGGCATATGCCGTTATGATACATAGTTGGCTACTTGTGGTTATCGGGGGCACGATGGACTTTGGGCATGGGTTCGACGCGTGTTGCCGGGGAGCTGAAATTCGAATCCGATCCGGGCTCGGGCGGCTCGGGTTCTAGGGGACAGTTTAAACAAACGTATCACATTTCTGAGTGTGATTGATCGGGATTTAGCTGGTGTATGTGGCCTTTCGAAGGCTTCAGCCACGTCACGCCAAGGACATGGTCAGAAGTGCCTGCAAGCGCTCTCAGCCGAAGAGACAAGCTTGGATGCTTTGAGGCTCTGTGGCAGATGCTGCTGCTGCTGATGATGACGACGGTGATCATGATGATGGGGGTGAGGGTGATGATGGTGATGATGGCTGGCGATGATGAAGGTCGTCATGGGGTTCAATGTTTGACCTTCGATGTGGGAAGAAGCTTAGTTAAGTCGGCGCCTCGCAAAACTAACCTGGGGTGGACGCAAAGAAACAGTTTCAGATCCAGTCTTCATGGTCGCAGCATACCGGGTCCAGTGCTTGCAGCAGCTGGACTTGCAGGGCCATAGATGAACCATGGATGTGCATCTTGCGCGGTGCCAGGTGTTGCAGTCATACTGCTCTCACTTTTCCATGTGCGAACCATCAGCGGGCATTTACAGCTCATGATGATCCAACAACACCACTGCTTGGGAGGGCAGGACGTCTCTGATTTTAGCAAGGAAGGACGTGAAAAGCAATCTACTTGGACTCTGTCATTGGCCTTGGCATATGTTATCTAAACTGCGGATTTTTCGGGCTCGTCTGGAGCTAAAGCCTGCACACCGAGCCGCATCACTCGGAATGAGGAGTTCAACTACTCGGGCGACGTTGACAAGAAGCAGTATTAACAGACTGCTGCGCAGCAGACACATGCCATCTGCTGCACTTAGTGCATTGGGGCGTGCGCTCGTGTTCGTCGTTGTCTGATGCCGAGGGCTTGGCCACTACTGTTCGGTTGCTGCAGGCCTCAGCCATGAGCACTCGATGGTGTGGACGCTGCTGAGCCACTCGCTCCGCTGCGAGCTGCGTCACCTGAAGGCAGCAAGGCCACTTCGGCTTGCCGTCTGAATCAGATGATTGATCCAAGATCTTCGGGGCTTGAAGCTGGTAGCAATGGTACCAACGGTCGTCGTCGTTTTCCTGCTCCCACTGTCATCGTCGCTGCTGTGAAACGGAACTGTAGATGAACGGGCTAACCAAAGCAAAGTAATGTGAGATATGAGCGGACTGTGTTGGCATATCAGCACATGTCAATGCGGAAACGAATTTGAGATTTCGGACCGAACGGCCATATCGAGTTATCCAGCCGTAAAGCAACAATGGCTCAACAGGCACACTTCGAGAGCTAAGCCAAAGTAAACTGCAGCAGTCACCGGAAAAAAACAGATCGAAGGATCCTTCCGACAGAGACGTAACCAGACCTCGAACCCCAAACCCAGGCTTCCAAATATCGTGACCCCGAAGTCTACAGGCCCACCACAAGCCCTAAGACCTCAACAGACTCTAATTTCGCTGAAATGCGAAGATTCTGCCAATCCAGAGTTCTTTCTTGACTCTACGGACTACGCGGACCCACCAGCCCTTGCCTTGACGATGGTGTGATTGATGTCGCCCTCTTCGCAGACGACCCTGGAATGCAGAGTTCGCTTGAAAGACTTGCAGCTGCACCAAGCAATCCGAAACCCTCACCTCTACATCCGTGCAAGTTTAACAACCAGAAACCCTCAAGGGTTCTTGCTCCTCCACTTCCTCTCACAACCAGTAGCCCTTCTACGAGGAGCAACTGCGACACGACGATGATGACGACGACCATGACAGCTGGTCGCGAGAGGAAACCAGCACGTGAGCGATCAGTAAATGCGAAAACAGCAGCAGCAAGACGACAACGACCACGACCACGATATGGAGGCGGCGAAGGACAATGATCGATGAGGTGGTTTCAAACCGTGAGAGTGGTGATGAAAATGGTGATGGTAATGTTGATGAACGAGACGTGCTGACTGATCAGGGTTTTGCTGATCGTCCGCATAAGTAGCATTCACGGGCTTCTCGCTCGGGGACCTCACGTGCACTATCAGTCATGTCAGCTGACTGCCTGTGTGTATCGAGTATCACCCTTGCTTGTGATGAATGAGAAGCGAATCCGAAACGACACGCCGCACTTGATTGCAACACCTCAGGCCATTTCAGTCCAACATCCCTGCGCTAATGCAGAAATCAGTGCGAGAGGTTCATGTCAAGCCTGGTCACTGAAGCATCAACGGAGCACTAATACATCTTGACAACGAAAACGCTAGCGTGTGAGGCTTGCGAGCTTTCTCAAAATCATCCGACTGCATCTGGACCGGATCTCTGCAAGCTTTGCATATCTCGGGGCTTCGTTCTATGTCAATGTCTGCCCGTGGGCTGCCATCTGTACCTTAGAGACAACACCACGTGGTTCGGCTCTGACTTGGGGCTGGTCGTGTTGAGTAATGAAGTCCACCAATCAGGAGATGAAGATACTCAATACCCACCGATGACAGGGAACTCGGACCTCCTGCTGCTTGCGAACAAGTTGCAGCTTTGCCTTTGCCAGCACCACTAGAGCCTCGTAAATGCAAGGCGAGCATAATTCAGTTTCCTGGGGCGGCTTCGTGGTCTTCTTGGATGGCTGCCAGGTGTGCCAAAACTCAGCACACTCAAGCCTGAACCAACACGCTAAATATGCGCAACTTTGAAGATTACAGGAGATCGCGAACCGCTTTGGACCCGAGTCACGACCTCAGATATGATGCCCCACCTAAAACCTTGTTGGACCCCACAGCCGCACCCCTGCCTGAGCTTCCCAGGCTTTGCGAAAGGAAAGGTGACAAAGGTTGACTGCCTCGGGCGCTTTGGGATTTCATATGGTCAGAGCCACATGGTTTGTATGAGACTCAAGACTCTGGGACTCTGATTCTAGGCTTGTGGTATCAGGCCGGTGACAGTTCCAAGTCTAGCTAGAAGTCCAAACCAAGCCCGAGTTGAATTGACATGCCGAGCTCCGCCGCAAATCCTGAGACTTCAACACCTCAGCTCCGAAATCCTGTTCTTTGACTGCCTCCTCCGGTCGGAGGCCATCCGGTGTGTGAGGGCAGTTGGGGGGATGAAAGTAGCTGTGCGCGCAGAGCCGCGATACGTTTCAATGAGTCTTTCTGTGGAGGATTGGGACTCGGAGTTTCCACCTGAAGCATCGGAATCCTGAAGCCTCCACACATCTCCAAACCTGAATCTGACTCTAATAAAGGCTGAATCAAAAACTAAACCCAAGCCTTCCAAGCACCAAAGAACAGAGCGATATGGCAGTGCGACGTCTCCCAAATCCAGTAATCTATTACTATCTTCCTCTACCCTCCTTTTCAACCCGCCTTCTCCGCTGCACGGAGCGCCTCAATGTCCTGTTATGTTCAGCGCTTTTGGATTGCTGCCAGTTGGCGTATACTTGCCGAAGTTCGGGGTGTGGCTGGTTCATAGATCCAGTGCAGTAGAACAATACAATGCTGAAGGTGCTCGTCTCACGCAGGCCAAATCCAACTGCTTCAACCTGAACCAAAAGCCGAGAAGCAGTTCCTCTACATCAAGCGCTGGTAGATTGCAGGCCGCATTAGCAGGCTTGGAGTTTTAGTGCGGATGCAGGAGACGACAAATGGAATCCGTGGACATGGAAGTCCCAGCATTTGTGGTTTCAGGTCTGAACGGCTTGCAGGGCTTTTATGCGCTTGTAGTTGAGTGTCCTGAAGCCATGCTGGTTTGAGGTTCATGGACTTGCAAGACTTGGGACGGTCCTCCGCCAGCTCCAGCATTGCTTGTGCCTGACATGTTACAGCTTCCAGCTCTGCTTTGACGAAAGAATCGACACTTTACTGCGCAAAAACCCGAGCACCGAACCCGCCCCAAATTATCATGGGCATGCATATAACATGAAACCTAAATCAGTATGTCATGCTCACAGTCTTTTGACAGAGCACGTCGATGTTTTTGCTGTTGCGAGGTGAAGCAATCAAAACCGACAGAGCTTCCACAAAGCTTTATCGCAGTGTGATTGCTTCGATTGCAATCCATCTCACTGAAGAATCAGACTCTCGATTGCGAGCCGTCAAGCTTTTGCTTCCTGATAGCACTCCGAGCTGGCGAACCGGCCAGGTGCATATTGATTGACTAACAGTAAGCCCGCAACAATTTTATCGGGCTCAGTATACAAAGAAGCTGCCCTTTCTGGGCAGGATGGCTTTGTAACTTCGATTGCCGAATGGTCGCCCTCAACAATCAAAGGAGCTTTGTCACCGACCCTAGCTCAAGCTAGTAAGGCCGAAGCTTGAAGCCTCGAACTCAAATCGGAAGACGGGACCTTTCGGCAAAGGGCCCCCGCAGGACCTCAGATGTGAAGCGCTTCAGCTTTAGTTTCAAACCCCGTTTCAGGATTCCAGTTTTCAGACAGTGTTAAACGAGGGGCGCATGGATTTGTGACCTTTCGTTAAGGGCTGACCTTTCCTGAACATGGTCCCAAATGAACAAACTGCTGCAAATTCAGAAATTGGTCACGCGACCGAACACATAACAAAGACATATGCATGTATTACTGCGCACGGGATTTCCATGCAGGTCACCTTTCGTGGGTTCAGAAGACCCCGAGTCTGGCCTTGTGGGCCCGTTGCATAGTTGACCACTGCATTTACATGGTTTGCATGTGTTTATACATGTACCGAAATACCGCCACATACATATATATATATATACATACATATATACATATATACAGATACATCTATATATATACACACATACATAGACATACACACATGTATGTGTGTGTGCGTGTGTGTTACAGGCTCTCTATCGGAGGCGAAATTCACATGACCGATAAAGTACCCATTGCATGTGTTACCCAGAAGCTCTCCAACAGAGACGAAGTGCCAAATACAGAAGAACCTTGCGCCCCAGGGGTGACATGGGGAAAAGGACGCATGCCACGTCCTAGCAGGACCACCATTGGGGGGCAACCAACCGAACCACAGAGGGTGGAGGGGAGCATGAGTAGTAGATAGCAAACCAATTATGCCACATGTGCCATTGGGGGAGGCGGGAGGGGGAGGGTCCGATAAAGCGCAACCACCTGTCTGCCCGCGCCCATCCCAAGCTCGAAGATCGTAAACCCCAAACCCTGAAGTCTAAACGTCTTCAAGGCCAAAGTCACCGCTGATCTCCCTTGACACTGGAAGCCGTTCTCTATCCTCCCAAGGCTGAGCAGGGCTTCGGACTTGGAGCTCTAGGTTTGACTTGGAGGCTTCGGTTCAGGATCCGAACGCCGAATACTAAGCAATTAAAAGAAAACACACGTCAAGGGGGAACGCTTCGTGCTAACTGAAGAGCTGAAATTTGCGTCTTCACGAAATCGGACTTCTGAGCTGCAGCAGCCGGCGGAAATTATGTGATTGATCTGCACATGCGTGGGTGCCAGCTTCGTTTCTCGTATTCAGGGCCGAGGGCCTGGGATTGAAGGACAAAGTCGAGGTCCTGACAACACCTCGAAGCATCAGAAGCCTCAATACGACCCGCAAGTGGCTCTCACTGTTCTGTGCCGGGCTGGCCCGGAGTGGCCAAGACTATTGCCGCTTTGCTGATACCCGAAGATCGGATTCGTGCGGATGACATGGGGCATGCTTGAACCCGAGCCCTCGACCCACAATTGCAATGCTTGCTGGACTCCTGCAAACCCTGAGCCCAACCTTTCAAATCTCTGAACTGTCGAAACCCGAAACCCCCAAGCCTCAAAATCATCCAATGTTCAAGGGGTTTAGGCTCAAACCAAGATACCCGTAATACGGTTTAAAACCCGATCGGCCTCTTGCCCGTGGAAGAGGTTCTGCGCCCTGGTGGCCGCCTAATGCCCGGGACCATCAGGGAGTCTGTGTTGGGGGACTGTGGGCTCGAAGGTCTTTCGGGTCTGAAGGGTTTGTTGGGGCTGCAGGTCAGGAATGGGAGATAGTGTAGGCTGTGGAAGCTAGCTCCCGTGCTCCTTCGTTCCGCGGCCCACCCAAACTCCACTCTGAAGTCGTCGTTAGGAAAGTACAGTAGGATTCAGGAACTCTGCACCAAGGATTGAAGGCCCTCAACAAAACGAATTAACACCCTTTCAAAACTTTACGTTTCAGCCCCGGGCTTACTATCGAACGACCTACGTCGGAGTCTGAGTGACAGCAGGAATGGCACCGCTCAAAGTTAACCCCCGATAACACACTGCGTACTTTGAGAAACCTCTTTACACCCCGGCCCAAATTCAGAACCCGATCGTCTTGTGCTTTCGAGAAAGTTGAGTGTCAGCAGCCTTAGGATGCGGACTGGAGGGGTCCATTGAAATGACCGGTTCGATACACTTTCATGTTGATGAAAGTGTTCCCGTGGACCTGCCAGCCTCAAATCCCTCGAACCCGGCAACGCACCGAACCCCTCTGATCGAATCCGTCCTGTTCGTGAGGCTGGAAATTGGGTTAGGAGCGATATACAGTGTTGAAACCTGGGTTAAGATGTGGTGACCCTGGTCTATGAGTCTCGGGACAGCTAAGCTCAGTGCTCACGGCTTTATGGATACAACAAAGTCTCAGTGTTGTGAGTTTTGAATTGAGTGATGAATAAGGTCTTGTGGCTTTCGAGTTCTGCAACGTTGTATTGCGCCTGTAACGGACTGTTAGTGCAGGGACGGCGTTGCCTCGGGTTACTACCCGGGGTTCGTTGAGCAGCCTGTGTTTCCGATGCCAGACTTCCCAAAGTGGACTTTTCTTGCATCTGGACGTCAAGTTGATGCTTCCAGTAATGATAAAAGACACCCGAGGCCATACTTGACCGCATGGGGCCTGGAATGACTCGTCAGCATCACCATCCAAGCGGGCCAGGTCAGCCAAAGCCTTGGCAGGCTGGCAGGCTTCGACGCTTTGAGTTTGTTCAGCGGCGAGGGTCAAGGTTGTCTTGGACTGCGACCCTCCTCATAGTAGTACTAGAGTAATTTCCGATGCCTCACGGAGAGAAGACCAACTCAGAAGAAGCGCCACAGCTCGTTTTCAACTTCATTCGAGCTGATCTCTGCCACTTCCAGGACAGAAGCTAACGATAAAAACGGATTCGAAGGGTTCTACACCACGGGGCCCGAGGGTCCTGAACCTACGATGTGCTTCTGGCTCCATGTAATCGCCCCCTCGTGGTACGGGGCCCGGAATTATCTTAGTTATGGATTCTGAACGTTGGGTCTCGCAAACTCGCGGTAGCCGCAGTCAGCAGCAACACCTAAACCAAAACGCATCGAACGTGGCCGAGCGAGGTCTAGAACAGAACCTGAATAGTCCAGCCAGGGTTCCAATTGGCAAGCACCCTGGCCACAGCGGTCGCTAGTCCGACCGTAGAGGCGCCTGGGATTCAGAGCTTGAACGGCGTGGGATATAGACGGTCAGAATTTTTAGATGGTAGGGGTGTCGAGTCAAGCCTCGTGGCGTACGCAGATGAAGATGTCCGAGCTTCGGGCTCTTCATCTCATGGTTCACGTAACTATTGGTTGGGGGGTCTGAGAACGGTGTATGCTTCGGTGCTTAACGCTCCGGCAAGCTCTGGCTTCGCCACAGATAGCTACCAGGCATGGCTTTGCTTGTGAGTATTCCCTGCCAGCGGGATGCCCGTCACCTTGGGGTCAAGTCACGTTCGGTTTTGCAAGGGGTGGGTGCTTGAAAGTCCCATACCTTTGATCTGTCATGTGACCATCAGTGTTTGCACACATTGGACATGAGTCACACCTCCAGGCCATCTCTCCATCACTGAAATCAAAACCCTCGAAAACAACGACTCACGGTGACCACAGGGCAACTTCGCTGTAGGTATTGCAAGCCGCCTGGCATTCCAGTATTAGTACTGGAATTATTGCTAGATTTCCTGCCTTCCTTCCCTCCTTCCTTCCTGCGCCAGCCACACCCCGCGCCAAAAACACTACTCAAAACTCAGAAGGACCGGACAAATTATGGCCTGAGGTCCCTGGTGCATCTTTTCCGTCAGTGGAGCTACCGGTACCCCAAGCCCGAACCCTCAAGACCCCATGCAGCACCTTGAGAACTGTCCTACAGCCTGCTCACCAATGCCATGGCACAACGCCACATTCGCGGCATCTTTGCCTGCCGAACTAGCCGAACATCTGAAGATCGAGGCTCGGCAAGTCACAAGGTTGAGGAGTGGGGACTTGTGGCCCCGGAGTGGCAGATCTGGGTCGCTTCTTACAGCCCAGGCAAAGCCTGCGAATGTTGAATCGGAACTTCTCAAAAACTCGGAACCGCCCGCCCTGGTACCCTGCAAGCGGATGATAAGCCAGCAAGAATCTGCCCTCCGGAACCCCCCTTGCAAGTCGGGTTATTGCCGTTTAGTTCCATTCGCTTCAACCGCCAGACCATGCAAACTTGAAACTTTTCCATATAGACCAAGTGCAGAAAACACCACAATTGAAAGAAACCCACGTTTACTCACCCTGACCCCTCAGCCAACCCCTGAGCGAGAACTCGAAGACCTTAAACTGATTTTAATTTGTGTCTCAGCATTCGCTGCCCTTCAAAATAGACATGTAAAAGTGCCCAGCCTTCTGCATACCGGGGTAGCCCCACTGCAACGCAGACCTGCGCGAAAAGCTCAGGCCCTTCATTCTCCGCGCTGTGAATTTCGGGTTTTCTGTCAGGATGGCGATTGGATCCATCGGAACTATGGTCGTCTCTGCCCATGCACGTTGAAGGCGGGACCCAGCTCTGGAAACAACCGCAGCATGATACTGTTAGTGATCGCCGGCAAGTCTGAATCCAAGACTGTCGCCAACCCGCAACTTTGCGGCTTTGCCTCTGCATGGGTCAGCTCGGCCATGGCCTGCTGGAAACGAACGCCGACTTGAAAGCGCAAGCTCCGCAGACCAGAAACTCCGGACTCCTCGGAAGCAACGCCTGCTAGCAAGAGCTGTACAAAAAAGTGGAAGTGTCTGCATTGACGTGCGCGGAGGAAGGCTCAAGACCACAGTGAGACGGTAGTTGTTGATGTAGGGTTCAGAGTTTAAGGTATCTATCTCCCTTCTTCACATGTGCAAAAGACAAAACTGACTTCGCCACATAGTCAATTTGCAGAAGCCTTTCATGTGACAGCATGGCTAGGGGCAGGGGATTCAGTTTGTGACCGGAGTCTGCGTTCGCCAGCTTGACATGATCCGCAGATCCGAAGCACAGCTGGCAAGATCCACCGCAAGCCCGGCTTAAACGGCTAAAACACTCCAACGTAGGACTTGGTTTCCGATGAATGAAATCTTTCTAGTTGACCTGAAGCCTTTGGCATGTGCTGGGAGCGGAGCCTCTAGGTCTGCATGACCACTTTCGCTGGCAAGCACCTGCATCCTGGAATCAGAAGGCAATGGGGCTGTTTTGGGGGGCCGAGTCGTGTTTGCACTTCGGGATTCACCCGCTTGTTTCATGCTCAGCGCCTGTAGTGAGAATCTGGTAACCTAGGGACCTGGGGCCCACGCACCCGAGGCCCTGCATAGTTACCCACGTCCACATTGCTCTGGGTTTTCGACGAAGCCCTGCAGAAAGACACGCAGCCAGGCCTTTTCACCACTGCCAGTGATTCATCGATCTTCAAGACCTCGCGACGGGCTTTGGTTTTTTTTAAGACTTCAGGCTGCTCTCTGGGTGAGAGTTGTAGCAACACATCCTGTGCAGTGCAACTTGCAACATGCACCCTCATAAGACTCATGAGCAAACAGCCAGGTGCCGGAGCGCCAGCTTGACACCAAGTATACCTTTTTTAGCAGCGAGGCCTCACACAGAAGCAGCGCTTGGAGGCGCAGCGTCCAAAGTGCTCCCCGTGGGTCGCCAGCGACCTACCGAGGGAGTTTGGGGACTGGGCGGCCTTATGACCAGGGTTAGGATACCAGAAAAAACAGAAGCATCGTGCTGGACAGCCTGCAATCTGAAAGAGTTGCTGTATAGGCCTAAGTGCCGTCAAGTGAAACTTAAAGACTTCGTTCCTAAGTTTCAGCCAGAAGCACTCCTTTTTCCAGTATCCTCTGTGGAATCATCCACTCGATTAATGCTGCGTTGCAGAGGGGGCCTCGAGGTGCCATGCAGAACCATGTGTGGCTGGGGTTCGGTCTTAGTGTCGCTTTGCAAGACGATTGGTTTGAGGTCAATAATGCTAGAGAATCAACGCTAGACCTTGACCTCTGACCTTGAAGTTGTTAGGTGCTTTGACCGCTGACTTCAGACCACCTCAGAACTCCAACCATTTCCCCTGGCAAAAGACGGCCTTCAGCGCTTTGGCAGCACTTGTGGTCACCTGAAGATGTTGTCCATAAGCTTACACTGGTGTGGGCTTGTCGGGCTCTCTGTGTATCCACACCTCGACGATGTCCATCGGATCTTGCTGTGCCAACTCGTTGAGAACCAGGGCCTCACGCCGAGATTTCTGCGGGAAGTGCAGCAGTGCAGAAGTCTTGAGAGTTTCGGTGCCAAGCTGTGGAATTTCTGAAGCAACCCAGCCTGCATCTGCCGAGCACGTGCTTCATTGCGCTTGTCCTACCAGGCAATATGAGGGCAACAATTGGTTGAATGATTTGTTCTACTTGGTGGAATCCTCGCAACCTCACAAAGACAGAGATCCCCGCAACCCCGCGAAATGGACCAACGCCTAGACCTAGTCGTCCAAAACACAAATTCGTCCTTGGCTTTGACGGCCGCGCGCAGTCCTCGATCTGCGAGCTTCAGTGCCTTGTCGGCCTGCCGGAATAAAGATCCAGTCATGCAGAGCTGACTCTGAAACCGTGTTGATAAAGGTTCCTTAGGTTCCACTGGTGTTGTAGTATTGCTATGCAGCTCAGCCGTACTTCTAGTTGTAGTCCTAGCTTCAGGTACAGTTGCTAGCCACATGATATCGGCTTGGTCGTTCGTCTTAGCCACTGGCAGCAGGTCGTCGTCGTCGTTGTGGTCGTCGTGCTGGCCGCACCAGCATGGAGCCAGAGGAGGAGGAGGAGGAGGAGAAGTAACAGCAGGTAGTTTCAGTTAAGTGTTCGTAGCCGCAAGCATCGTCGTCGTCGTAGTAGTAGTAGTAGTAGTCGCAGTTGTGGTCGCAGTTGCAGTCGCAGTCGTCGCCGTGGTAGGAGGAGGAGAAGTCGGACCAAGTAGGAGTCGTTGCAGTGCTTTTCTTGTTCTTCTGTTTAGTACTGTTAGTAGTTGTGGTGGTGGTGCTGGTGCTGCTGGTAGTAGTAGAAGGGGTTGCGGTAGGGGCAGGAGTAGGTGTCGGAGTCGCTAAGGAAGGAGGAGTAGTAGAGGAGTAGTAGTAGAGTGATTAGCAGCAGCAGCAGGAGGAGGAGTAGTAATAAGCAGTAGTAGCAGTGGTAGTAGTAGTAGTAGTAGTAGTAGTAGTAGTAATAGTAGTAGCAGTAGCAGTAGCAGTAGCAGTAGCAGTAGCAGTAGCGGTAGGGGTAGTGGTAGTGGTAGTGGTAGTGGTAGTGGTAGTGGTAGTGGTAGTAGTAGTAGTAGTAGTAGTAGTATAGTATATTATAGTATAGCATAGCATAGCATAGTATAGTAGTGTAGTAGTGTAGAAGTGTAGTAGTAGTAGTAGTAGTCGTAGTAGTAGTAGTAGCAGGAGTAGTAGTAGTAGTAGTACTCCTACGCGCCTTAGTCGTTGCATTTCGCGTTTTTGATGCTTCCCCCATCTGCACACACGCAACGACTGGGGTCGCTGCAAAGTCCTTGCATTTGCCGTTCCCGCAAGGGCACACTCCCCGCACACCGTCCCCCATGTAGACACTCGATTTTGCTAGCAGGCACTCAAGAAACCATGGCATCGCAGCAAAGAGCAAATCAAAACCAGCCATTCTAGTTTACAAGCATGTCCGAGGATCCCGATTAACGCGGTTTAGCAGAATCCAAAACTGCACACTGGACCTGGGACGACTTAGGGCCTGGACCCTGCAGGAAACAAACACCGCAGATCATCATCTTGGAAGCCTTTCCCCCATGTGCTCACCGAACCGCAACGACCCCACAACAAAGCTTCCCACGAAGGTCTGGCGCTGCCACGAACAAAACGCAACGACTTAGGTAACTGGGAGTAGTAGTAGGCCGGTGCCCCTTGCCGGACCGACCTTCTTAACATGCTTGAGGAAGATGGTCATGATCAGGATGCTGATGAGGACGATGATGATGGGTGCGTTCAGACACATTTCGGATCGGGTGGGGGGGTGGGNGTGGGGGGGTTGGGGGGGTTGGGGGGCGATGAGGACGACATTGTTACGCAGACACCCCGAACAATATCTCCAGAAGAACCGTCTTACTCGGTATTTACAGTTTTTTCGTGGTGTCGGACCATCTTATACATATAGTCACCAAACTTACTTCTGGAGTTTGCGAACTCGACCTTGGGATTTCGGAGAGCTTTCTGCGAAAACTCGAGCTTGGGCGGGGAGACGCTTGTTTCGGGGATGATGACGACATTGTTTTGCGGACGCCCCGAACAATATGCGCGCACACATCCTACTTCAAAAGCACACCCTCCTACGCCGAGGTCTGGGCTTTAGGGGTGTTGGCGATCCCCTTCCAAGTACAGCTGGCTTTGTTTTTGACGTTTGTAAGATGTTGTGCTTTCGCTGCGTGCTCCCAAACAACAGTTTAAGCCCCAACAACACAGTTTCTCCACATTCCGACATTTTGCATCAAACGAAGAAAAAATGCGGTCACGGCGTGATCCAAAACGCCAGTTTTGACCCCAAAACCATACTTTCGGGGACCGGAGCTGGTCCCCGAAAAAAGCCTTCAGCAACACCACCGTGCAATTCATTCAAGTGAGGAATCCTACGGCCTGGCCAGCATTTTCCACACTTGCAACAAACACCATGCATTCCTATTGTTCTTAAAGGGTGGGTCCCCCGTGGGGCCCGCGGCTAGCAGTAGTAGTAGTAGTAGTAGTAGTAGTACTAGTACTAGTACTAGTACTAGTACTAGTACTAGTAGTAGTAGTAGTAGTAAGAGTAGGAGTAGGAGTAGCAGTAGTAGTAGTAGTAGCAGCAGCAGTCGTAGCAGGAGTACTAGTAGTAGTAGGAGACTTACAAGAGATGAATAAATAGACCTTTAGGCAGCCAAATGCACACTGCATGTGTGTCTGCATGATTGCATACATACATGCAAAAACGTGAAGGTTCTTGCAAGGGCTTCCCTGCTCAAGGGTTCACAGGTGTAGGGTGTAGGGTCGAGTTGTGCCGCCTCGGGCTTCAGTCTTGGGCCCGGTTTGAGGTTTGGGGTGATTATTTAAGGTTGAAAAGCTTTAGGATTGGTTCGGCATTAGCATTGGCGGCTTGTCGCCGGAAGAAACTTGCGAATCAGAGTGCCGTAGTGATGTACGGTTATGATATCTGTACTGCATGCACCAGCCTGGTCATTCAGAAGAAGCTCCCGAGCGGTCGCGCACCTCACTTTTGTTACACATCCGGCAACCTTGTAAACCTCTTAAGCATCCAGATTTCTTGTATCTTCCACTTAGAGCTCAAACAAAACAAAAACAGGTTTACCTTAAGTTGAACTCTGAACGCTGCATGGCTACATCGTCCACCAAAGAGAAAGACGTGGAATCTTTCCGGGTATTTGAGGGTACCTTCCGAGCCTGGTGTCTGGACGGTGGACAGCACACAAGATCAAGTGTACAGACCCTACATCTTGAAACCCAGAGCCTCTCGCAGAATGCCGGTCAAACAACGGTTAGCCCCGGTACCAGTCGGGCTCCGTGTCGAAGTCCGTTGGCGGGTATTGTGAAACCTGACACGGCAGGGCAAAAGGACCTTCAGGACTCGGAGGTTAAAGGCTAGGCTTCAGGATGTCGTCATGCTGGTGTTGGTTTGGCCCTTTGCAGGTGGGAGTTTGACGGAAGAAATTGCAAAGCATTGCATGCCGGCCCAGCGAGGAAGAATCAGGGTAATGCCAGGCCTCTGCATGTAAGATGTTTGTTGTGCAGCTCGTAGGTAGGCTTAGATTTGATTAAGCCTGTCGAAAGTTGCAAGCTTCGGAAGCAGCCAAGAAAGAGAGCAGAAAAAACATAGTGCCGTCGAAGTTGGGGTTATTTCAACACTGAAAACCAACATAGTCACGCTTAGTGCGGCCCTCCAGTTGAAAGCTGATACTGCCCCTGCAGCTACAGCCGAGCCTTCGCCTCGTGAACGTCGCGATGCTTCGGGCTCGTCCCGCCGCCGGCTTCCACTAGGGCATCCACTTCGGCCATGGCGCCGGAAAGTAGCGAAAGACCAACCCCGCGACTGACTCCTACGGTACTGTCACCCCTAAAGCCTGAGCTAGGAAAGTTCAAAAATACAAGATCCAAACTGTTGTCCTCGAACACCTCGTGCAAAAGGTGATGCGAGACAATGTATGCGAGTCGTTCCTGCCCGCCTGCTACGTGATATAGGGTTGCTTACGGCTTGAAGTATTTCTGCCGTGCCAACTGCTTAGAGTCTGGAGGAAGTCTCACATGTCGGGTCACTGCAGAGGTCAGAGTAAGGTGAGATTTGGAGGATCAACATTCCGTGTCCACGATGGATGCCGCCAAACCTTGCCCAGAAAATGAGGACGTGCAGCATCTTCTCTCCAGCTGCAGTGGCTGCGGTCCAGTAAAGCTTCAAACGCTGCCCTTCAACAGCGGCCAAATGCTTCCAAGATTTGATGCTTTGAAGCGTGTACCTGCAAGCATCTTGTCCCGTGAAGTTGTGCATCTGAGGCAACACCTTTTGCTGGCTTCGAGAGATATGCAAACAATGATCAGCCTCCACAGTGGATCGAGAACATGGCCGTTTTGACCCGACAGACAGGCCCGGATGACTACACACCTTGTGAGAACTTTCATGCTCAATGCATCGTACAAAGTCCAAAAGCCCAGCGACAAGTACTCGGATGGTTTTGGAGCCAAGGCTGTGTTCCTGTCTACGTGTATGGCTGGGGTACTCTACCATCCCAATTGACCTCTGCTATATCTTCATCAGCAACGGCATGATGTCAGACGCTGCGATGCCAACACAGAGGGTTGCCATGATCCTTCTTCGGTGCATTTTGGAGAGACCCGCGTGTGATCCCAGCACGGGCTCGAAGACGGAGCACCAACTGGCACCACCTAACGCGGCTGTCCTGTGTTGGCAAGCCGCCGCATGAATAGTGCTGGCTGTTTAGTGCGTTAACATGATGATGAAAGACTCTCTCCAAGCGTGCCATGCAAGGGGCATGCCTTGTACTGAGAACTTCCGATCTACTGTTCGGTGCCATTTTGGAACAATAAGCGCAGCCTGCGCAGAAGCTCGACGACAAGCACCTCTGTCGCACGGAACTGGGCCTGTGATCCAGCCCGGCTCGTGTATTTTGGCATAATTAGGCCATTGACCTCTGCAAGATCTTCATCAGCAGCGGCATGATGCCAGACGCTGCGATGCCAACACAGAGGGTTGCCATGATCCTTCTTCGGCGCATTTCGGAGAGACCCGTGTGTGATCCCAGCACGGGCTCGAAGACGGAGCACCAACTGGCACCACCTAAAGCGGCTGTCCTGTGCCTCATGAATAATAGTGATGGCTGTTCGGGGTGCTATCGCCAAGCGTGCCACGTAAGGGGCATGCCAAAAGATGAGAACCTTCCGATCTACTCTTCGGTGCCACTTTGGAACAATAAGCGCAGTCTGTGCAAAAGATCGACGACAAGAACCTCCACTGCACGGATCTGGGCCTAATATGTCAACTGACATTGACCTCTGCAAGATCTTCATCAGCAACGGCATGATGCCAGACGCTGCGATGCCAACGCAGAGGGCTGCCATGATCCTTCTTCGGTGCATTTTGGAGAGACCCGCGTGTGAAACCAGCACGGGCTCGAAGACGGAGCACCAACTGGCACCACCCAAGGTGGCTGTCCTGTGTTGGCAAGCTGCCTCATGAACAGTGCCGGCTGTTTGGGGTGTTGTGTAAAAAGAGGAAAGANCCAGCACGGGCTCGAAGACGGAGCACCAACTGGCACCACCCAAGGTGGCTGTCCTGTGTTGGCAAGCTGCCTCATGAACAGTGCCGGCTGTTTGGGGTGTTGTGTAAAAAGAGGAAAGACAACCCCCAAGCGTGTCACATAAGGGGCATGCCTCAAGATCACAACAGAACCTTTCAAAGCACAAGCAGTAAGTAACAGCTCGACGACATGCACCTCCATTGCACGCATCTGGGCCTGATATGTCAAATGCCATTGACCTCTGCAAGATCTTCATCAGCAACGGCATGATGTCAGACGCTGCGATGCCAACGCAAAGGGTTGCCATGATCCTTCTTCGGTGCATTTTGNCAGCAACGGCATGATGTCAGACGCTGCGATGCCAACGCAAAGGGTTGCCATGATCCTTCTTCGGTGCATTTTGGAGAGACCCGTGTGTGATCCCAGCACGGGCTCGAAGACGGAGCACCGATGTTTTGCAGCGTAGTGAAAAACTTCAGGGCATGGACTTGAAACCGCTACCATGAACACTGGCATGCATAACAAGCTCACACACGAAAACAAAGAGGGAAGCCTTCCTCGTGGATTTGCGAAACTAGACTGCAAACCTCACATGGGATCATAGACGCCTCTTCACGTCTGCGTGTGTCGCTGCGATACAACAGGAAGGAAACCGACGAAGCTCGTCCAACAGACCTGCAGCCTGAATGGTGAGGGTGATTTCCAACAAAATCTTGGCTGTATGTCGCGGCATGGACCACAAATGCAGATGCGGACGAGATGCAGACAAAGGACGGAGAAAGGAAAACAGTCATCAAAGCAATGACTTGCGCAGTCGTCTTCAAGACCTTCTCTTCGCCCTCGCGATGAGACTCTTCCACCGGAATGCTTACGATTCTTCTTCATAGTTTTCTGTGTCATGCTTTAATTAAGGCATTTGGTTCGGCTACATCTTTGACAAACACCCCCCCCCATCCATTTGCCTTCACGAGAATCCATTTGCCTTCATGAGTGTACTGCCGCGTCATGTCCGTCGAACCCGCAACCCTGAACAACGACATCTTAATTTTTCAGGTTTGGCACGCTCTGATGAAACAGTTCCATCCCCATAAGACAGGCTGTGCTCGCAGGTTGCCTTCTACCATACAGCCCTCTACAATAGATTATTTAAGGAATGAGATGACAGGAAAATTTTCGTTGTCTCAAAATGTGCTGCATCGGACCAGTCGGAAGCCCGTCGTGCTCTGGCCCCCGGACAGTTCGGCTAAGAGGGCAGGGTTTGCGCCGGAGCTCGCGGCCCACGTTTCGGAAATTTGAGTGCACGCAACCCACACGCAAAGTCGAGTTGTGCAGCTGGCAGGGACGACACGACCTCAACAGACACAATCGAGCAGAAAGTCTGGGTGATTGGATGCTCAGCGAAAAATTCATGGTTGAGCGAGGGCAGCATCGTCCGTAAAGACCTGTGACTGGGAAGCGCTGCCATCTCGTCATGAAGCACTGTGGGTGAGCACTGAGAACAGTGTCTACTGCTCCCGGACATTGTTGCTCGCATGAGCCCAACCCCAGGAAGCCCACGACCCATTGAAATGGTGTGGCATAGTATGAGGTTCTTGCGATAGGATTGGCGGGGGGATTTGGCTACTTAGGTGGTGCGCGAAGTGAGCGCAGGCGAGTTCGATCCTCACTCGCCACGTGTTGCAATTCTGTGAAATGGACTGACGTAGAACTGACACGTCACTCATACTCCTGTGTAAGCTGGGCTTCGAACTATGTGTGTCGCCCATGTCGCCCTCATAATGCCCGTTAAGATGAAACAAACCGTGGGCTGAAACAGCGCTCTTGCGTGCTCGCAGCATCTAGCCATTGATTGCTGCAAGACTTTTTGCGATGGGCCACCTGAGACCAATCTCCCTAGACATGATGAAAGTTGCGCAGATCTCGTCGATGCCAGGGAAGTCAGCAAAGAGCTGTTCTAGGAATTGAACCCAGGACCTCTCGCACCCTAGACCAAACAGCCAGTGAATGCTTCTTTCGGCCAAGCCATGTGTACCTTAACCCTCGTGCCCGTTTTGACGCTTTGTCGCTCCAGCTCCGAGGAAAGAGACCTGAATCGGTCAGCTCTGACCTCACGCATCACTGTTGGGAGAAGAGAGACCAAGTCCTTACATGCTACGGTCGCTTCTCGTGACCACAAGTGATTACGAATGGTTTCTCAACTTGTAGTATTGAGTCCCTTGTGCCAGAGGGTCAGAGTTGTATTAGCTTTCGAACAGCTTTGTACAAGCTTCCTTGGCACTCATGGCATGTTGGATATCATCACGGCTTTCACATAGCTCGATGACAAGATATCTAGAGTTGCTTTTCACTTCAAGGGACGGGTTCGTGAAATTTAAGCACAGGCGACGTCAGACTTAGCTAGTATCTTGCAAGGGTAAGGCTAGGGCATTCGAATTTGCAGACTGCTGGGTGCCCTGCAGACAGCATTGCTCAAGGCGCTTCATCACTGGCCTGACCAGTACTATATCTCAAGCCACTGATGTATCCCGCTGGGAGCCCTCAGGCCCCCCGCTTTGCATGTCTTTCAATACCAAGCTTAGACATTTAACGCTTCCGAGGTTTGCAGTGCTACATGTTGTATCGTGGCTAGGACGCAAGAAGATCTACTCTTCGGAATCCCTCGCCTCGCAGACAGTGGCTGCCCAGCCTGGCGATTCGGAATGGGACGGAGGGGCAGCGACTCATTCAGAGCTTCTTGCGGCCAACAGCCTCTTTCCAGAAGACCTTTCATTTGTCGAATCGCGCGAGCCCGATTCACGACACCTCGAGAGCCGCATCGGCGGCAGCGCCGAGGACGTCGGCACCAGGGGCAACTCGCCGCCTGCCACTGTGGCAGCGACTTTTTGGTATGAGGGATTTTGCACTGAAGCGTTTGCCATCCAGAGTTGCTGAAGGTAGCCGAGTTTACAATGAAACCCACGGCTCCAGGGTTCTTGGAATCTTGGTTGGATTCTGCGGTGGTGATTTGGAAATCATGCCTCCTCACGCCCTAAACATCCCTCTCAGACCTCACCACATACTGCCAAAGCACGAACTCCTTAAAACAACCGGACTGCCCTAACTCTTTTTCTCTCGTCCTCTTCCAGAAATCGCTTGGCTCCGGGGCATGGGTTAAATCTGTCTAGCGGCAGGGCCCGACCTGAAAGCCGAAACGTGAAACCACACATCCGGAAACAACGAAGTGCCTCTGCATCTGCCGCATCAAAGTGAAGATCATATCCCAATACTCACCGCCCGTGCTTCTGCCTGCACGGTGTGCTGCGATACTGAACGACATGTTGTTTGAGGGTTCTCTTTACCTATTCATGGTCTCGCACACAGGCAGACAGCCAGACAGACATACAGATAGACAGACAAGCAAAAAGACACTCGAAAGCACACACACGCACACATACAAGACACATATGTCTATGTATGCACGCACAAAACCAAACACGCGCACACACCCACACACACACACATCCACACTGTCACACACACAGAGAGACACCGGCGCAATCGTAAAGCTGAACATCTGACTGATGTCGCTTGCTGTGGCATGCGACCTGCCGGCTAAGGTTTACATTTGGCAAAGTCGAACGGACTTTGATCTAAGCCAAGTGCTTGAGGCAAGCGATCCAATGGTCTTACGTCTTAGCGTATCAGAATTCACCAGGCATCACATCAGAGAGCTTAGCTACTGCCGCAGCTTCCTTGAGCATCCAGTCCTGCAGCCTTGGCTCTTTTGGCTCTTGGGAGCTGAGTGCGGGGCAGGCTGCCACGAGACCGTTGTAGGTCACCTGGCTGCAAGCAAGTTGAAGCTTCGGTCCTTACACTAACTGCTTTTGTCTGCTATCCCTCATCCTTGAAACTTCCATCTTTGAGCAACTGCTTGAATTCCGAGACCAGCATGACCGCTATATTTAGCTCTAGCTTAGCTGGTTAGTTATAACCAATTCATCCGGCCAGGAAAAGACATCTAACATTCGGAATGTCCAGTGTAGCACCATAGACCATAGACAAGCAATCCAGGATCTCGGTAGCTGTCCAAGGCACGGCTACAAATTCGAGAGCCGCATCGGCTGATCGCCGTGGCATCACTCCAGTGGATGCGTGCAACTGAAACTTTCGAAAGACCGAATGATACAGACCAATGTGACGACCCACTGAATATTCCGTCAACTCATTGGAATGCGCCATGTACCTTGCCCAAACACGCCCGACAACATGCTCGTTGTGCACCTTGTCCGGCGTTTGCACACTGAGCCTAGCTCGGAAAGGGGCGCCTAGAACCGGGAGCTCTAAATCTGGGTTTGCAACTTCGCGCTGAAAAGAGCACTTCTCTTTCCAGGGTCGCAGGTTCGGTCTTGGAGGCTAGTAACTTGAAGGGACTGCCACGTGGAATCTGCTGGAAAACATCATAGTCTCAAAGTTTTCTCAATGCTGCTTACAGCCTTCTTGCCTGCAAGTGGAACAGAGAATGAGGAGGCGGATTTCTAGAGACCCCGGCCTAAAGTTGAGGTTGCACGGTGGAGTGTGGAATATTGTGCGCATTTGCTGCGAACATGGGAAATGAACTTGCATGCGAGGTCAATCCGCCCAAGGTGTGGCTGAACAGGACAAGCCAGTTTCGCCGCCCAGTTTACTAAGGCGTGAGTCCAACGAGCGTTCATAGGAGCGACGATGTTCTGGATATGGTACATCCAGATAGCTGGCTGACGTGTACTCAACACGTCACAGAAAAGACAGACTTCCAGCTTGGCGAGCGGGTGACGGAAAAGAGATGTCACGCCCCGTTCGTGTCCAAGATGTGTTCAAGGCACCGGCTACATTCGAGAAGCTGCTGAGACCCCATAAACAAACACAGACGCGCGCACACACACACACAGACACGCAGAGACACAGAGAGATACAAACACACACACACATACACACAAAACAGACACACACACAGACAAACACACACAAAAAAAACACGCACACACACACAAAACAGACACACACACACACACACACACGAAACAGACACACACCCACACACAAACACACACGCACACACCCACACCCACACGCACGCGCACGCGCACGCGCACGTACACGCACACGCACACGCGCATGCACACGCACACGCACAGACACAGACACACGCACAGACACAGACACACTGTAGCTGAAACTGAAGTGGAAATGTGTTTCTGCTGTGCTGCGGGGATGAATCTTTGCCCTCCAAGGTCCGGGCCCCAGCGCCAAGGCTTCGCGCAGCCGCCGTGCCTGTAATTCGAATGCGCTTTTCAGCCCAGTTTGGTGAACACTTTTGACAAGAAAGTGGCTTTAAATACAACGGGGCCAGGACATTTCTGATTCATGTGGGACAGAGTAAGAAATTATGGAAGCGAGCTGGATCCTCTAGACAAGTTCCTAGACTGGTCAGCAAGCCCACAACACAACCTGGGTCCCTTCCCTCTCTCTTCCTTCCCCTTTTTTGGTTGCCGTTCCACAAGACTTGAACCGCTGCAAATGGAGAGTGTGAACCTCGAACCCCTCCTGTCCTCCCTGCTGCCCTGCCTGCCCTGTCCACCGTCCAGCCCAGCCACCAATATTCAACATGTTCGCGTCAAACATTGCCAAACCCAATGCGATTCCGAACAACTATACGACGATTTCTTTGCATTGTCCAGACTCTCATTTATCGCTGAGTACAGTTTCTTGACACACTCCTGCAAAGTCAAGTGGAAGGTTTTGCAACCTGATGCTGCCTGCCAGCAAAATCCTTGCAAGCCCTGCCCAGCCCGCGCAGGCCTTCCCGCAAGCACTGATGCACGCATTGCTGATGGTGAGCAAACCCGAGCCTCTTGTTCACTAATTCGGTTGACACGTGTAAGGCTTGCTTCAGACTTCGACTTCCTGTGCAGTATTTGTGGCGTGGCCACGAGGCCCATGCATCGAGCACAGGTGATACAACTGCCGCAAATGCGTCTAACAAAATAAGACCGCATGTTTCCTTAACTTCAGGGCATCTTGGGTCACGAACCAGGACAAGCTCCGAAATGGATTCTTTAAATTTGAGCATCCCTTCGACCTGAAACCTGGAACAGAAGTTCAAGGATATCAGACTCGAGTGCCAATGAGATCCGCACCTTGCAACTTTGGCAAGCACCTGCCGCAGCTGCTCATGAAACTGTGGAAAGTTGTTTAGTTGGGTTGTCGCTTCGGGGGCTGGCCTCGCAGCTGCAAACCTGGCTTCGAACCCCCCAATATTTTTGCTCGAATCAGCTCAGCTCGGCTTTTCAGTAATTATCTTACCCTTTGGCGGAAGTTGCGAAATTCCAAAGCCTTGATCGAAAAAGCTAAACCCCCCGCCCCCCCCCTGTCGGCACCGGAGCTGAAAGCACCTCGTCTGCGAGGCAACCCACAATGCCCAACCTGCATGACTTAGGTGCAGCTGGAATGTATTTCTCGCGGTTTAGCACATGAAGCGGTGACAATGGCAGCTGAGCAGTGGGCACCACTGGCTGCGTTTTTCGCAAGCAGAAGCCTGAACTTTGCAAGCAATTGTCGACGGGTTTTTTCACTTTGCAAATGCAGCCTATTTCGTGTTTGTCATTCATAGTTGCTTGGCTGGGCTTCAAGATTCAGATATAAGCATGGACCGATCGAACTTTTCATCTTGTAATCAGCACCTGAAGCTTTAGCATTGTCAGATGATGAAAGCTCTACGAATCTGTGAACATGATGAGATCTTGGAATTATGGAATGATTCGCATGCGGATACAAGTAATGTGATGACAAACGTCGGTGCAATAGGCGCTAGATGTGACTGTCGTGGCTGTTGGTACAGTTCAGGCTTCCAGATCTTAGAGATTACGGCTCCAAATCTTTTGCTAATCTCTGATTACCCTATGTTCACGTGAGATGCGTTAATTTGCTGCCCTTCATCGGTTCTTACAGGTAGCTTACAGGAAGAGGCTTCGGCTGGCCGTGTTCATTTTTCACAACTCCTTGTGAAGCACAACAAACCGAAGGCACAACTTATGCATCTCATCTGCTTGCAATCAGCTGCGCCGCCTCTGTGCAACGTTATAATAACCGTTATAACACTTATAAGCAAACGTTCCATGAGTGCATGGGTTCCTGACAGTCACTTCGCGTAAGTGTATGTGTGTGTGCGTGTGTATGCGGCTTGTGCATGAACAGACACAACTCTTATTTCTTAAAGCTACGCATGGCCGCAAAAGTGTGGGAGCCGAGTGCATGCCTCAACCAACAGCTTCTCTTGAAACCGAAGGCGCGAATCACATTAAGCATCATGTCTTTTCTTCATTCCAACCTCTTCTCATGCAGGTCTGGGCAGTCAGTGGGATCTTGCAATCTGAGGGTCGCGACTGCGGCATTGAAAGATACGATGTCGGGTGTCACCATATGTGAACCTTGGAGACGCTGGAAGTTTTCAACATGCACAGCCTGGGCATCCCGCCTCCCAATCTGAATACTGTCGCGTGAAGCCCTTGGATGCACTTGGAAACTCGACGTACGTGGCATTCGGATAGATTCTTACCACGGGAAGGTCTCGTATCCACATTCCGAAAAGGTTCGAGCTCCCTGAAACAAAGCTCCAACACCCAAAATGGCCTCCAATCTAAACAACCAACAGCACCGAAATCCCGGCTCATCATCATCAGCAGCTCAAGGGCGAACTCCCAGCGTTGGGCCTCGCCGTTGGAGGTTACATCTGGGTCATCGAGTTCCCAGGGCTGTTCGGCTATTCGATATCAAAAACTGTCGCACTGGCGTGCGTTCCACCCGGAGCAACAACACTCAGCCCTGGAGTGCCCAAGTTAAAACTCTGCACTTCGAAGACAGCACTGGAAAACCTTCCGAAAGGTACAAAGCAGCAGAGAGCAGTTTAAGTTGCAAGTAAAAAGACGAGTTCGGGGCTTCAGGTGGAGGGTTGCGTTCGAGGATGCCCTATTCATGCGCAAATGTCAACAAGCTTCATCATAGGGTGGAAGTCAAAGACCCGTACTTGTGGAACAGGATAGGGCCTTCTCGCAGGCCGTGATGGCTGCATTGAAAGCTATCAGATCCTGGCTCTGCTTCTGCTGCCCATTCTGGCGAGACTCTGGGGAGCTAAGCAGCTCAACGCAAGCGGCCCCCCCCCCCACCCCCACCCCCCAAGCGTGCCGGGCGGAACTGGATCCAAGGCTCTCTCTCGGAGCTCGTCGAGCAGAGCGAAAGCGCCCTCACGCGTCGCTGAGGGTTTGCGATACAAAGCTGCCACTGGGGTTCACTGTGCTGTTCACTGCTGCCCTGCAAACACTGAAGCACCGAAACCAAAGCCGAATTCCAGATGCCTCCCAGTGACGACCTTTCGCGCAAGCCTCGTCAGGCTGAATGCAATTGGCGTTGCCTAGCCTGCAACTTGCAATGAAGGCAATGAGAGGAAGATCCGCTTAGAAGTGGAGCTTGGCTCCGAACTGTGATCCCGGCGCCAAAGCCTTGGCGAAAGAAAATCCCTCAGAAGCCATGCCATACAGTAAGCGAGTCTTAGTTGGAAAAAATGCCGATGCATGATGACTGACCCAGAACCAGAATCAAAGCAGCTCCCGGAAGGAACACGAACACGCACTCGCATTGTCAGTCAGGCATGTACTCGTTCGAAATATGTTTGAGAGACAATCACAGATCAGCCGCGGTGCAGACAACATTCGGCTGGATGCCTTGCTGCGCACCTCGGACGGGCAAAGGCATGGTTCATTAGATGTTGGTCGGATTGCAAGGCTGGAAATCGACCGAACATCATCGAAAGCCGAGCTTTGCTCACTGGGTTCACATGCATGTTTCTGCGCCGAGTCCTTTTGCATCTATGCGTACGCCCCGCCTGGGTCCGGATGCGATGCGTTGAATGGCTCAGTGATTTCGATCAACGCTTTCAGAACTTTGAATCCACTTCTTGGGGCTGGTGGATTGTCAAGCTCATGGCCTGGTCCCATTAGTTCACGGGACATGCAACAGGACTTGGAATCGGAACAACTCCGTGACCGAGTATCGCAAGCTGGTGTCGAAATCACAATGCCCAGCATGATCTTCATGAAATGCATACGGGCCAGTTGCTTCTGCAGGCTCGTGTGATGTCACGCTGGATGAGAGAGCGAGTGCTGCAACAAAACACCCCCTAACATGCCCCAACATTGTTTACCAAACCAGTAGCAAGTGACGCCACAAGAGTTTCGTCAAAACAAAACGACGGTGTTACTGCAGCTTTTAAAATACGTTGGCTGTCTTCCAGTTTTGCTCGTGATCTGGAAGTATTGATATCACCGATGTCTGCGCTACTCGCGCACATATCGCTCCAGCAAGTCGGCCTTGAAGCTTGAGCTCTAAAACTTTTGCAACTCGGGACACGGCGAAGCATCTGCAACACTTCCAGAGCCATCTGAGCAGATTTTGGTTCTGGATCTGCCGGGTCTTGGGGCCTTGAGGCTGAGGGGGTTGGGATGTTGGGGTCAAATGAGTTGCAGGTGTAGTAGGCATGCAGGTAGCCTGATTCCTGATGCATGTTCTGCTTCCGTCCGGTGGCAGTGGGGCAAACCCATCGAAATTTTCTGTCCTGAATCCACTGCGCCGGCCGTACTTTAGAGGTCTGTGCTGCGGCTTTGATTAGGCCTAAACCGAGGAGCTACGTGCCTCCCATTGCGGGCCTTTTCCACAAGCGTTGATGACTGAGGAAAACGCGACTACCTCAGTGCAGGATACGATGCAACCAGTTTTCCAGACCGGGCACTTTGGAACTGGAAGATATCCTGTTCCTAAACATTTAAGCACATGCACCTGCCCCATGTTTCATTTTGTTGCTTTGAAGGGACTTCCTTCAATAGAAGCCCAGAAGTCTCAAAAGGACAACATTATAACCTTAACGAATTGAAAGCCAACGGCATTGCGTGGACTTGCACTCTCTTTCAAGATCCATCTTACACAGAAGAGGGAGGGCAGAATTATACTGAGAGGCCACGGCGTTGGCTAGTCGAAGTCAGGGTCATTCTTTGCTTGTAACGGCAGAAAGCCCCCCCCCCCAACACTGAAGCTCTAACCTGCAAACTACGCCTGAACAGATGCTTGGAGCTCCCGCATCTGGAAGCAATCGCCGGTCGATGGCCTGATCTAAAGCAGCAAGCTACGGGGTGTGCGGGACTCGTTCTGAATGCAGCTTGACTGGCTCACGTAGCCGAGGTATTGTCGAAGTTAGGCTTTCCTCCTTTAGACACTCTCTATTGGATGTTCAGGGCTCGGCATGCTAAATATCTTTCTCAAGGCCGGGTTGAACGCTAAAGTCACAATTTTCCTGAGGCCAAGACTCTTTGGGATCATTTCCGGACCTAGGGTTCCCTAAGGATCCCAGTGCACTCTCCCCTTGCAGTACCCTCCCTTGACACTCCCTTCAGCCAACTCGACAGGCTAACCGCGAGAGCTTGCTGACTGAGCCATGCTTGCCTCGGCCAGTAGCATCACGGGAAGCCGCACATGCTGGGGCGCGCCTGCCCGAAACCCCAGAGTGTGGCTTTCCAGGTTGGTTTAGGCATCGACGGAAGCCGCCGACCGCGAGCCCAAAGTCTAGAATCCTCCTTCCGCTGAGATCATCACGGATGATGTGTGTCAGAGAGCTCGGCTGAAGACCGAATTTATGACATGGGTTGAAACTGGTTTCTACATGGGCAGCCTTTCCTTTCTTTGAAATCGATGTTGGTGCTATCGCGATGTAGAGCACTGAAACATACTTGTCTTGTGTGTTTGACGTAGCCAGCCTCGGGACGAAAGCACGGCGTGACTAGCCATGAATGAAATCCAATTTGAGCCCGAAGTGAAGGACGATGGGAAGCAGGAGCAGCAATAGTCATGCTAGACGGAGGAAGTGGAGTTGGCTATCGGAAGGGCAGTGTCATACTGCGCAGTTACGGCTCGACCAAAGCCTTTAAGCCTCTTACCCTAAGCCCCAAATCCCAAACCCCCAGATCGTGCTACAACTTATCCTCCACTCGCTGTGTTGGAGACTGGCCTCTGGAAGCTGCGCTGATGGACGCAGAGAATGTCACGATGTCCGGATCTGCACAAGGCTTGATGGCAATGTCCGGGTCTTCCGGTCATGAATCTCAAGGCTTGAGATTAAGTCCTAAGGCGGGCTTTCGGTTTGAGGTTCTGGGGTCAGGCCCTGAGTCTCGGAGGTTTGCGTCCAAAGGTCGCCTGTCCAGTCTTTTTCGCCCCTGGTGGATCTGACGTCACGTTCTTTTCTGTCGAGAATCAAGTTATTAGTCATTAGTCATTCACATGTGAAACTGCGACTGCATTCGGGTCTGCAGGGACAAAAAGTCCATCTGCCTGACCGACAGGAAACCTGGCCTGGAATCTAAACGCTGGGCGCTTGGTTCGTGAAAAGCCGGGATGTTACTTCCTTAGAATCGGGATTCTACCGTGGATGTGGAGGCCTTTTCTTCCACCGAGGGACATCCCTGTCAAATAATCAACCTCAGAAAAGTCGTTCAGATATTTGTAGTCTTTGCCGACCTGTGAACCTTCCAGGCCCTAAATCCGGAACTTGGACACGGGTTCTTGAGTTCTTGGACCTCCAGATCCTCCATGAAGAAGCTCGACTGCCTGGCGAAATGTTTTTAAAGGCCTATGGGAGTTGCTCCCTGCGAACAACATGTTGCGTGCTCGCACTACTAGAATGCGTGTACATCCAGAACATGCTGCACAAGTGTTCGGGCATGCTTTCACATCATGTCTGTCTGGGGTTCGGCGGCCTCTGGCTGGCCTGTGAAAGCCTTTCTGAGACATGTTCTGAGGCGAAGCTTTGGGATGTTCGCATGGGCGCCCCAGCTGCACTGAACGCTTCTCCAAGGATCAAGGACAAGGGTTCGGGGTTCCAAAACCATGCTTCCAATTTTGTCGGTCTAGGTTGAGGATGGAGTCTTGGGGGGGATTGGTCGAGCTCATTGCTTTTAGATTTCCTGGGCTGGCTTTTGACTTGTGCGCGCATTTTACTCTTAGGGTCCACACCCGCCGCAGAAGCCAGTGGGTAGTTACAAGTAGTAATGCACAATTCACACATGATCGTCCCTTGCAATAAACAATAAACGTGTTTTTGAACAAAGAAATGGAATGTACGTTCACACCAGCATACACCAGCGTTATACGTACGCAACTGCCGACCGACATCGATGGAACGACGGGCCTTTTGCCATTGGCTGCCTCTTTCGAAGGCCGTGGCCTGGGACAGCTCAGTGTCTAGCGTGTATACAACGAACACGTAGGTTGACGCTTCTTTCGGGTCTTCGGCTGCGTTGGTCTCGGATGAAGGGTTGCAAACTACAGATTCAGCTTTCAGGGAGTTGGAAGCCAAGCAAATGGAAAGACAGGTGCCCGCATTTGCAGAAACAAAAGACGACCGCGGCGACAACCACGATCAACACCACCACGACAACGTGACTACTACCACTCTACTGCTCTTCTACTCTACGAGTACTACAGTACTCCGCCTACTTCTTCTTCTACTACTACTGCTGCTGCTCCGGCGGCGATAACGGCGACCATTGAAATGGTATTATAGCGGTCGTATTTGTCGTCGTTGTCGTAGTAGCAGGAGCAGCAGTCGTAGTAGTAGTAGTAGTAGGAGTAGGAGTAGGAGTAGGAGTAGTAGTAGTAGTAGTGGTAGTAGTAGTAGTAGTAGTAGTAGTAGTGGTAGTGGTAGTGGTAGTAGCAGTGGTAGTAGTAGTAGCAGTAGTAGTAGCAGCAGCAGCACTGCAGCACCAGCATCAGCATCGGCAGACGCATCAGTACTAGTCAACGACGACGACGACGACTGCTACTGCGACCACTGTGGCCCTGGCTACTGCTACTACTGCTTCTAGCACTACCACCTCGATGACGGCTACTAAGCATCTCCCTCTGACCCGAACTGTCGGCCCGCAGATTCAGGGGCCTTTGGACTTGCGAGAACAAGGCCTTGAGCCTTGGGCAATGCCACAGATGTCAAACACAGGTTAACAGTTTCCACCTTTTTCGCTGCGTTTTCGGCACGCATTTCTGGAAATGCATGATGTTTAGTTTAGTTCGACGCACAGTCGTTAAATGCGTCGCACAAGCAAAAGTCCCCGCAAACGGCTTTGTGGCGACAGCCTTCGCAAATTGCCTCCGCCGAAACAAACATCGCACAAGCCCTTCGTGGTGAAAAACGGCTGGGAGACCACTCCACTGAGTGAGCACTGGTTACTACTTACAGTCCAAGTGTTTTAGTGCTACAGAACAGGCTTGCCCCAAAAGTTTCGCTCAGATGCAGCAAACTCCCGCCCGTGCAATTTGCAGAATTACGCGCCGCGCTCGGCGAAAGCCTTCTCCAAGACCTGCAACCACAAAGCTCGGCATGCAGCTTCTGGAAACAGAAAATCCGAGAAGCAGGCAGGAATAAAGCCCGAGAGCTCGACTTGCAGGGTTTGCGACGTAAGTCGCTAAGTAAGGTTACTAAGGTTTACGGTTTGCATGTTTGAATGTGGTGCAGGGTCCTGTAACTGGATGTCGATGTGTTGGCTTCGCATCATCCGCATCTTGCACAGCATCCGCATTGTTGCTCTTTGCCACAACGCTTAGAAGAATGAAAATCGTCGCTGGACACCATCGTCGTGAATGAAACATTGCTGCCCAAGATCGGAACCAATCGTCCATCTACATTCAGAGTGCTTTCTCCGGTCACACATGATGCGGAGAGCCTGAAGCGCGCGATCCAGGCGCTGAAAACCGTCTCGCAGCTCGCCTTGAGTTGGTAGCAGCCGCAGTAACACAAGACGTAAAGGTACGAGAACATACCTATTGCAAAATGAGCATACAATCATGGTATGTCCACTCGCAAGGTTGCCGTGTGGTCTGTCCCGGGTCGTGAGAGAAAGCTGCAACTAGATGCAAATAGTGCATATGAGCTTTGATTAACTTTTCTTCTTCTGGACATGGTTTATTCGCGCAATTTTGATTCCTTCGTCGGTGGCACTGCAGCGGCACTAGCAGTAGTAGTAGTGGTGATAACAATAGTAGTAGTCCTCCAAGTCGTAGTCCAAGTCATGGGCTGTGGCACACAAATGCCCCTACCTAGATTTGGCTACGTCGACTGTATCGACACCTAATTTAACGACGAAACCGGCAACCGGAATAAGCCTTGACGGGCAGGATTTCAAGTTGTGAAACAATATCACCAGAAGAAGCAGTAGTACTAGCAGTGGTGGTTGTAGTGCTGGCGGCAGCAGCAGCGGCAGCAGCAGCAGCAGCAGCTTCAGCAGCTGCGGCTTCAGCAGCAGGAGCGGGAGCGGGAGAGGGTGTTGGAGAAAGAGCGATGCAAGTGGGAACTGTACGCCTGTAGAATGATAGCCGGTTCTGTAAAATATTATAGGCCTTATATGCCATAGGTTTGTCATGGTAAGAGCCTTTGCGAAATGTCGATTCTTCTCCCCGAGCCGTCACGAAACTTCCGCGCACACATTACTTCGCATCTGTGTTCGTAGGATCTTCGTCTCGCTCAAGCTAAGATTTTGGAAACAAGCGGAGCCACGAGTCAAACCCACGACAGAAAACAAACACAACACTCAGCTCCGGGAAGACTGGAAATCATCGTGCCGACGACCAAATGAAAGGCAATAGATACAGTGGCCAGCTGATCGAACAGGAGCACAGGTACACCACCTAAGCATCCCCTTGCCGGGCCTTCGGTGATGATCAGTGGCGGTGCACAGTGCACCTGCGATGGCAAAGCTCGACTCTGGGTGCTGCTTGGGAAACCGATAGCGAATTGGTAGTAACCCGAACTACTGACCCATTGAAGCAACTCCCGGAAATCACACAAACTCGTATTTCAGATCTCAGGCTTCGCAACAGATTAGCAAGGCAAGCAATGCATGTGTGGTGTGGGCTTCGGAACTTTTCGCTGACCCGTCTTGAGAAGTCAAACGCATCCTAGAATGTTTCAGGTTAACAGCCCCGCTCCTACATCCTGGAGAGCAAACCCCGCAGCCTAAACCATATGCAATCTCGCATCCGAGCTGCAGGCATACAGCTTCGCTTAGTGGGACTTGGGATTCGCGATTCGGCATATAGGGCAGACCGAGGCAACGACGCACCTATGAAAACCAGCTTTGCAAGTCACTGCAGGCCTGAGGAGGTCGGAGAAACCCGATCCTGGCGTCCCGGCCACCGCAGAGGTGATCATCAAGCTTGGGGGTGTCTTGGGCTTGGGGTTGGTGCCCGGTCTGTGGCGCCAAATTGCACACGCAGAGTCCACAACCCTTTTACCAAGGAAAAGGTTAAACCACAGTTCAAACGAGGTTGAAGATACTACTGAGGTCAATTGCCATGGACACTACCCGTGCATCGTCAATCGATGTGATACCCAGCACACGGAGCTACGAAGCCCTGCTTGGGTCCTTTTGGGCTTGAGTCGGAAGGAAGGGCTACGCTTAGGACGTGAACACCTGTTGTACGGGCAGGTAAGTATTCTAGTCTCTAGCAGACATCTGGCACGAAGGCGTTTTATGTTCCAACAGCTTGCTGCAATCGTAGAATGAGGTTTTCTCAAGGCCTGCAGAATGGGGGCTCGGCAAGCGAAATACATCTAAAGATGCGAGGCATACTGTGTAGGATGTAGTAGACTGGTAATACACTGTCCAATTAATTCACCAAAGTCTGTATGCTTCCCCGAGCTGCAGTCCATTCTCATTGAAGGCCTGGCGGTGAAGTCAAACTTCCGGGAGCGAGGGCTTCGGGTTGCTTCTGCTAAAGGCTTCAGGGCCTTGAGCAGCTAAAACCGAACAAGTAAAGCTGCCAAGGACATGGTAAAATTGTGTATGCCTTCGAAGTGCCGGGAAGTTTGAACCTAAAACCTTGGTCAGCTCTCAAATCGCGAACTCTGGCATGAACCGGTGACATCTTCAGCACATGCCTCAATCCTCAAGAGTAGGCTCCCCTTGCAACGCGGAAATCTTACAAATTTTGCTCGGTGCTCTGCAATGAACTCGTTCCGTAGCTGTTGGGTGTCCAAGCCTCGGTGTGTATTATTTTTGGAATGAAGATGCCATCAAGGTGAGAAAATCAGGTCTCGGCCTGAGCTGCCGATTAACCCTAGTCCCAGACGCGTAGATTCGACCCTGAAACTTTCTGGCAAAACTCCGCGAAACAGCAACAAATCGCTGAACGGACCCGACGTCGCTGAATCCCGGCGCCGCTGCACAAGCTCCAGTTCTCAAATCGCAGAAACCTACTTGCAAGACACGGTGTTTGCTGGTTTCGTAGCCTTCTTGAACAGCTGCATCTCCTTCGTCATTGGCTCGCCCAGCTTCATCACACGCCTCGATATTGCCAGGTGAGCTGGCGTGCCGCATGTAGGCGTGCACGTATCAAACTGTTGGTGATGACATTGACATTGGCGAGCAAAACGAATAATGATCATCAAGGTCTTCAAGCCTCCAGAAACTGCAGGAAAGTGTAGGCATTGGGGCCGGTCAAGGGAATCACAAGAGGTTTTCGGGCGCAAAATTTCAGGTTTGTGGGCTCCCGGTTGTAACTTTCATTTCACAACTCCTGCTTTGTCAGCCCTGAATAATCGTCAGAAGCGTCCGAACCCCTGAACCAGCTGAGTGGACAGTGCTTGCCGCCAGTTGGCTCTCCAGTTGCTGGGTCAATCAAGTCAAGACAGCCGAAGGCTCCAACGCAGCGAGCCTCTGTCAGGGTTTTGCATCTCTGAGGGGTGTAAATCTTGGCCAGGAGTCCAGGACATGGGGTTTTGAAGTGTTGTGGTTTAGGTCGTTTAGGTTTGTCGGGCTTTCAGCGCTCTGAGCCTTTACAGCGATTTACGGTACACTTGGGATTCTGGGGCTTCGGAATGAGTTTAGGGGTGGCTTTAGGACGGGCACTTAAAGGGCTGTAGGCTTGAGTTGCTCCCTCATGGGTGGTATCCTCGGCAGGGTATTGAGCTTGTATTGATGTTGACTGTCGCGACGGGCTCCGAGCACAAACCCAAACCCCAGCCGGGCAAGCATCCAAAGCACTAGACCTGAAACTTCTCCCGAGCAAGGCGGAAGGTGCAACTCTTCAATTGGAGGTAACTAGGCTGGGATTAAATGACAAGGAGATGAGCTTGTTGCAGCTTGCCGTTTTGGAGCTTTGAGTCTCAGAATCCAGAGATAGCTCCAACTCAAAACCCCTAAAGGCGAATGGAAAAGCTGGCCGAAAGAGAAGACAGAATCATATAGAATCCAATATATATAATATAGAATGTGGGACGAGTGGAGCCTGTTTCACGAAGTCGTACTTCTGCACAAGGCGGTCGAGCTCCTGCCCAGAGCTCTAGATTAGGCATCGCGGGGACCTGAATAGCTGGCAGTTTGATCCCCTCTACATTTCGAGCAAAACCCCAAACCATATTGGGATTGACGGTTTGGGGTTTCAGGGAAAGCTCGGACCTCGATCATCACAGGCTGGATCACTCCCTTCACGTTGTTCAAGATGTCTGTGTCGAGCATGTGCTTCCTTGTGCTTCTTGGGGGCTGCAGATTGTTTTGGGACACTGGGAATCCTCACGAGGGTCTCGCAAACGTGGGCTGAAAACCTGAACTTTGGCCTGTCGCCCCAAACCGAGCGCCGCACCGTGAACTGTAACCGTAATGCGGGTGGCGCTGCCCGCACTTTCACAGTACACATGTGGGTTAAAGTCGTAAAGGTACGGTTTTGCAGTGCACAGTGCTCATCTATGAAGCCGTTTTCATAATCCATGGTCTAAGATCTGAAAATCGCAGGGCGCACCCTTAATTACGGAGAACATCCGACTTGTGCAGCCAGGGAGCACTGCAGCATACCCGCAAGCCATGGCCACAGGGTGCGCCTGCAAGGGTAATTAGTGCTTTCTACAGGCATGGATTGGGGTTGGGGTGAAGAGCGGAGAAGGAATACTAGGAGGTCTATAGGGGCGAGGGAAATGATTGCGTAGCTGTGCGCCACAGGATTTTGGACCTGAGTGGGCCGAAGGAGTCGAAGGGCTTGAAGATGAGGGGCAGGACGCGTTTTTGGACCCCTTCTACTGCCGATCGATGCCGAAGTTTCCTTCAAGCAGTGCCTAGTTCCTGGTGCAAGCGGCTGCTCTTTCCAACCAATTTTCGAAGCAATTGGTGGTCAACCTGGAGTGTCATCTAAGGGGCAACGACAAGGGACAAGGGGCCTTGGATGCCTGTTGCAAACGCATCAAAACTTGACACAAACCTCAATGCCTGAAGTTTCCGGTAGCCTACATGTTCACCTCTCGGGTCCAAAATCACAGTGTTACTCGGGCCTGGAAAAACTACATTAGATCCTAAACTTCCCTAACCCTCTGCAAGGGTTGGTGGTTGGGATTCTGAACAATCGGCTGGAGCCTTGTTTTCACGGTGGGTGGAGAATTTGGGTTGGGCGGCTTTAGAGTCCGAGAAGGGCTTCGGAGGACCTGACCAACCAAGAAACGTGCTTGTACATGCAGATCGACACCTGTATGACCAAGCGTAATGCTTGGGGCTTAGGGTGTGGCATCTCTTGCACTCTGATCCTTGCCTGGAATGTGGAGCCCCAGCCGGGAGGCTGGGCCCAGAAGAAGTCCTTCAGCTTCTGACCTCGGTGGAATATGTTGCGAACCTTCTAAATTTAAAAGTAACCTGGGTTCACAACTTCCACCACCACCACCACCGCCGCCGCCGCCGCCGCCACCAGCACCACCACCACCAGCACCCGCACCCGCACCAGCACCAGCACCACCACTGCCATCCACCACCACCTCTGCAACACCACAAGAAGACCAAAACACCAACACCAACACCCACAGCAACAACCAGGACCACGGCAACAACAACAACAACAAACATCATCATCATCAGCAGCAGCATCGCGATCGCCCTCACCCGCACTCCTTTCCTCCTCCGATGCCGGCTTTTCCTGCATGCTCATCCTCACCGAACTGCGATTCCGACTCGCTCTGGACCTATCATGCCCTGGTGATTCAGCAAGCTGCACCCCAATCTCAGTCTCACTTCCTAAGCTGACACATGGGTGCCCGGCGCACGCCGACCACGGAAAGCGGCTGCCATGAGCCCTAAGTCAAGGACTTGGGGCGGGTCTTGGGCTTCGGAACGTTACAGTCCAAGAACCAGGGCTAGGCAGTGCTTAGGGACGCAGTTTCTGTTGGCACCTGGTGTAAAACAAAGCACAATTCTCCCACACAACGAGATTCTGAATCACATGAAGAATCTTTTTGTTGTTTGAAGCTGTCGGGGAGATGAAGTAGGGATCACGAAGACTGTTTGGCATCTGTTTGGCATTCTGCATTCAAGATATTGGATGTACCTGTATTAAGCAAGCTGTTTTGTAACCGCCCAGCATCATATTTCCGGGGTGTCTACTGTGCCCCGTAAAAATACAGTTTGAACATGGGGAAACGACAGAGACCAGCAACGAACAAACATAGGGCCCTAGTTGTGCCGAGCCACTGTCAATCCCTTGGCACTCGTGACAATGTCGGGAATGACACCTCCGGTCGGCCCTAAATGATCTAACTGCAAGCACTACAAACCATGGCAAGCTGCCTAGATCTAAGTTGGTGCTCATGAGCTGTTGGAGGAGCAAGGAAACAGGCCTAGTTCCATCCCTGGCCTTGCCGAAACACAGACATAGGAACTACATGAAGTGATGGAAAGCACGTTTTCGAACCCTATCTCCCATCTTCTACAGCGCTGCCCCAACTCTTACTTGAATCTTAGAACCAAGCTCCACAGTCCTAGGCCCCTCCGTGTGAAGTCGGAACTAGAAGATTTCAGGGCCTTATGTCACCAAGCCCGACAAGGAGTAGCCGAGATGAACAAGTTCGAGACTGCAAGCCCGATGGAAGCCTTGAGTTGACAAGCACACTTGCCGAAACTGCTCAAGCATGCCTGAACTCACATCTCAAATGATCACAGGTACCAACGATAACAGCAACTCAAAGGCGTACTAAAGACCGGTCCCGTCAAAGGCTGTCGTACCTTCGAAGTGCTGGAAAGCAAAAAGCTCGCCCGTGCGTCCGAAGCCGGTCATGACCTGGCCACCCCAAAGACGTCACGGCCAACCCGAATCTATTGACTTCTTGCAGCAGCCAACTGCAGGCACCTTCGCCCTTACGATACCAACGGTGCATGCTTACAACAACACGAGCAGTACTACGCGTAGCAACGAAGTGGCAGCATACTAACAAGTCGGGTTAACACATGCAGGGCTCGGCAGTATGTATGTCGCGCAAGAAGTGTTTGCTGGTAGGTGATAGGTCGCAGGTAGTGCGGGGTAATACTTATAAGAATACTGGAAGTGGTGCTAGTCGTAGTGGCCGTCATCGCTACTGCATCAAGTACAGCAATTGCACTGTAGAAGAGGATGACTCAAATACGTTGGTTCCTGGAAAGTGTTATTGCATCTTGCTTCTGGACTCGGGTGAAAGGCTTCGAGTGTGAAGTAGAAAAGAAAGGGTCAGAACCAATTGGAAAGGTTAAGTTTTTGGAAGCCTGAGGCCCTCGGTGAAAAGCCTCATCGCAGATCATGAGGATGCCGTATTTGTCGCACAGCGATCGGATACCTCCCAGCGTCGAGCTTTCCTGTTGTGCTGTTCGACATTCGGCAAAACTCTTCGAGCACCCAAAGTCTAGCAGTCTAGCACAATCCGGTGCACACGCTCCCGAGAAGAGAACCTAGGCCCACCCTGTATTATCTGTATTAAGGATCCTCGAGGCGGCAGGCCCTACAGACCTTGGAAGAGCACTTTCCCAACCTGCATGCAAACCTGAACCAACTCCCAAGATCTCAAACCCTCCATCGACACGGCCGGGGCCTTCCATGTAGCCGACGGCCGGTATCCTTTGTTGCTGCACATTCCAAACCTGAACTTACAATGCTGACGATGTAGGCCTGTAGAACTCTACACCCTACCAGAACATTTCAGAACCCGTCACATACCCAGAATCACAAGCCAGACTGGCTGGAGGTTGAGCCTTCCAGCATAGGTGCTCTGAAGGCTGAGGATTTCTGGTCTTGGTCTGTCTGCCTCTCTCTCTGCTCTGTGTATGTCTGTCCTTCCGTCTGTCTCCATCTCTTTCTCCGTGCGTCTCAGTCTCTTCCTTCCTTCCTTCCTTCCAAAGGGGCGAGGTCCGACAAAACGGACCCGTGCCAAGGCACCCCCTTCCCTCACCCGGTCCGGGGAGAAGAGGCTTTGGGGCGATGTTCGCCCCCAGTGGTCGGCTTGTCTCTCTCCATCTGTCTTCGTCTGCCTCCGTCCACCGTCGTGCGTCTTCGGTTTGGTCCTGTCTCCGTGCCCGTCTCTGTCCCCGACAGCTTTAGGCAAGATCGTGTACTTCGAGAGTTCGCGAGGTACACTGATCTGAAAAGCCGTTCATGCTTACAGCCCCAGATTTTGCTAACTCTCCCCTACCTCGGCGAACCTCATTGGGTGCAGCCTTCACCCAGCGCACTGAAACTCCATTTCTCTAGTACCCAGAAGTGCCCGAGGTGACGACGAGCTGCAGCACACCAGCTGAACCGGGGATGCTCTCGATCATGATCGCAGCAATGGTGGAAGGACCTGTTTGTCACACTCGCATCGTCACCATCACGACGTCAAAACGACAATGTAACCATCATCACCACAACTCCATCACCATCACACGTATGAGTCTCAGAATGTATGACTCCGTTGAATCTCCAGCCATGGGCTGCCATTCTAAGAACTGCATGCAAGAGGTAATAAGATGCTACAATTGCTGTGAGTTCTCTCGTGCCCCTCAAGCAAACATGTGGAACAGATCAACATCGCTTGGGCGTTGTCCCGTATAGCCACTGTTTCCGATGTGGTTTGGGCAAGGCAGAGGTATGAGCATGGCATTAACAGTTGTTTAGTTAAGTTTCTGACTCCTACCCACACATGTTTAACCTGCAGCTACAAGTTCTTCCAGGGATTTGGGCCCCTCGCTTCTCAAGACATGTCTTCGGAGCCTTCTGCCACGATCTGCTCCTGCCGCACGGAGAACCCAGTCTTCAACAGTTACAGCATGACCGTGCTCAGAATCTGTTGAGTAGGGAAGCAAGGAGTTTAGATCGATGCATTCTTGAGTGACTTCAGGGTTTGGGGTTTCGTGGTGCGAATTGTGCCGCAGTATGGCTCCAAACGAGTGCTTCCTCTCAACCCTTCGATACACCTGCACATCATGGCACTTGCTAGACTCTTACAAGCTGAACTACGCTGATGAGAGGACACACTTCTGAGAACTGAGCTAAGGAGTCCTCCAAGCATGCCAAGGCCATATCACAAGCTGCCTCGTCCTTAGCTTAGCAGCGACTGATCTCGAGGGTTTTCTAAGCCATTTGGCGAGCCAGCTAGCAGCAAGAGGCCAGGATTGACTGAGCGCTTTCTGTCATAAAGTCATGAGCCGCTCAGCTTGAAAATGACGGGTTTGGGGGCCGTGTCTCGGTTCTCCACTGAAGGACGCCCTTCATATAAAACACCATTTGACCGTGCTTTGAAACGAGCCTCAATGAACAAATGCTCGAGGTTTGTGCTTCCAGACGATGTGAAGCGACACACACACACAGCATGAGTGCATGTCTCTCGGTTTCGCAACAGCACTAGTAATTTAGTAAAATCATGGAAAGTCATTCTACTGGCTTCAGGGAGCTTGATATTGGGCTTTCACGTTTTATCGAAACGTCTGCTCCCCTGGAACCTCTAAGTTCCGACATTTCCACAAGAAGAGCAAAGCGCCGTCTCTCCCCAGCGGAAGTAGTGTGGCTCCGGGTTAAACCTCGGATGCTCCACTTGTCCCAAAAACTCCGATCAGTGACTTTACGATTTCCACTCTCGAAGCCTGCTTCAAGGTTGAGGGTTCGGGCCTGTCCGAATCGAAAGCCGCATTTGCAAACCCCAACTTCTATAAAGTCCTGAATCATGTGCAGCACCCCTCTGGGCGATGTACAGCGCTCGGGGGAATTGCAGCAACACCTTGAGTTCAAGCTGGCAATACTCGTAGAATTGTGTTTTCGCTCAGATTTCTTCAGACTCCAGACTCCCTTGGACAAGCACCTTCCGGAGACATTTGCGAGAACTCCAGGCCGAAAACGCTGAACCTTAACCTCAAGAGGAAGCACAAGCTGCGATCGATCTGAAGCGTCAAGCTCTTCAGCCTACATCCTGCATCCTTGACTCTGAATGCAGGTTTTAACAGAAGACCACAAGCTTAGACTCTCTACCATGCAACGGACCCTCCTCTAAAGCGGGTTGAAGCCGCGGCTCATCTTGATAAATCCCGTGGCAGAGTCTCCGGCGAAGTGTCTGCGGAAGTCTCCTTCCCCGGACTCTCCCGTCGCAGGTTGGAACAAGAGACCGGGGTGGCTCTGGAGCTGGTGCGATGTGGAGCTAAATGAGGCAGGAGGGCTCGTATCGTCTGAGGCGCAAACATACATGGCATAGCTTCCTTAGCACCCTGGACCCTCTGCATGGGTTGGCCGTCAAGACTGAAGCGCCCTGGGCTATATCTACCTTTTGCCAGGACAGTGAGACCACAACTTATTGACGCATTGTTTTTGGTTTGGTGTGTGTGTGTGTGTTCAATTGCAGAAACATGATATGTTATGTTGCCGACAATGCTCATGCGGCAGACTCTCTCAATGAAATCGGTGTTCAGGACATGAGATGGCGGAGTCCTGTCGCACCAAGAGGTCCAAGTGATCCACCATGGTACGAGCGGTACTGGTTGAAGATCTTTGTCTTTCCTGGCACAGAGACTTTCCCCACAACTTCGGCAGCATGAGGCCTGAGCTGATTCGGACTACACAAAAGCTAAGCAGCTCCTAGGAACCTCCACACACCACTGGTATTGCTGTTGCTAATAATGGTAACAACTCCGATGGGAGCCTGTGCAAAAATCCTTAGCCGTAAGGGCGACAGCTTTTTCAACGGATCCTATCTTTAACCCTGCCCCCTGAGCCTGTGTAGAGCCGCGCCAGTCGAATGGCGCAATCGTTGGCCTCGCCGCCCGAAGAAGGGAACAGAAAGCCTCAGCTGAAGGGCTGCGCAGATTTTCTGCCCGTTTTTTCATGAATGCAGTTTAATTATGCGCCAACTCCAATGCGCCAAGTCAGTGCACTGACCTCTTGGAGATCGGGGTTTAAGGACTAAAGACCTGTGAGCACAGCTCCAGAAAGCCTCAGACCCCCTTCTGCTTAAAACACCTCTTCGGTGCTCTTCACAGGCTGTCTGTCCAGTCCGAAGTCCGGCGTTTTCATTGAAGAGTGACAATTCAAAGCTTGATGTCATGAGCCCCTGATCGGTAAAAGCTAAGTTCGACTTTCGCCACAAATGCCCAGCGCACAGTTGCGAAAGACTCGAATCGAAACAACGGAGACCACAGCAACGAAAACATCTTTTTGAGGCTGGGCTTCTCCA
Source organism: Symbiodinium sp. clade A Y106 (assembly GCA_003297005.1). Taxonomy (NCBI): domain Eukaryota; class Dinophyceae; order Suessiales; family Symbiodiniaceae; genus Symbiodinium; species Symbiodinium sp. clade A. The sequence continues at coordinate 49,930 of BGNK01003530.1, forward strand.
AGCACAGCACAGCACTGTGCTAGCTCCTTGCTACAGTTATGAGGATTGCACATTTAAAACGCCGAGTTTAGATCATGGGCCGGAAACCCTAAGCTCAAGCCCGCAACCTGAATGCCCAAACACCCGCAGGACCCAAAATGACAAGTCAGTTTAGCCCCAGGCACTACTTGGATCTCTCGTTCGCGTATCACTATTGGTCTTACCGTGAATGCCGTTGATGGTGATTTTGCTGTATGATGATGTATCATGCTCCCCTTCGGCCCTTCGTCCCAGGCCGCCGTTGATGTCACCCGGCGCCAGATCTGCGAGCAGTGACGCCAGGCGCACGCGCACCTCGACGAGGCCTTGGCAGTTTTTGAGATCTGGTTTCCAGATATAGGGTTTCAGGGATTGGGGCAGGTTGAAGTTGACTTAGGCTTTACAGCCTGGAATTTAGCTTCGGACTTTGGGCGCCTGAGAGTACTTAGGGTTCGGGCACGTTGTTCGTACTTTGGCCCAGGTGTTGGGGCAGTGGATTGATTAGATTTCAGGCATTCGGAGCTTGCACCCGGGATAAAGCAACGACCCTGAGACCCTGTCCAGAATCTCTCAAAGGCCAAGAGATTGACGACTGTAATGCCAGCTAAAGTAGCCCATGCCGCCGTAGATGAAAGATGCTTTGTCCATCTGGTCCCGCATAGCAGCCTTGACCTCGTTTTTTGTTTCTGCTGTGTAGTAACTTGTCTGCCTCTTCGCAAGCGCGTGCGGGGACTAGACAGGTAGAGCTCGAAATAGATACAGGTGCACGGAGCAACACTGCACAAACACTTCGTAAGCATACACATAAGGCACACAAACACATGCATGCACTTACATATATACATGAAACCTGAGCACTTGCACATCAGCCAAACAAATGTGTACATGTCTACTGACGTCTCAACAGAAGCTTTCACTGCGGTGGTTACTGATTTAATACATTCTGATTTAATACATGAACCTCAAAACCTCAGGAGCTTTCCCCCAGTTCTTCTGCCATGCTGATCAAGACATGTGTTTTTGTCGCAGCCTTAAGTGTATATCTTCAACAAATGCCTGCCTGGGCCCAAACCGTCAGCATGACTTCGGTCAGCGAAATTGGCGGGAGCACGGCTTTTGGTGTCGAGAGGCCGAAACAGCCGAGCGGCGTGGCCCTGAAACAACTCTTCTGTTGTCGAGTTCGAGCATGGCGGGAGCACAACTTCAGTCCGAAATACGTGGTAGCCTTGCTGATCAAGTTCGAGACCATGTTGGATTTAACTCTGAAGTCAGTGTGATCTATGGAAAGCACAAGACTTGCATCGGGCCGCGGCACCGCCCTGTTTGGGGAATCCGTACCGTGTGCATTTCATACACCGCTTGTTGTACAAACCGGGCAGGTTGAGGAGTGTCTTGAAGATGAGGCGGCAATTGGCACGTACCAGAAACAAAAAACTAGCTTCCTCGGCAACTCCCCGGGTGGATCAGATGACCCATTCACTCAGTGAATTCCGAGCACCATCTGCAGGCGAAGAACCGTCTCGGGCATGGTGTGGCCGAGATTAACACAGACAGCTTCAGAGGTCCAGTCCAGGTACTTCTTGCCCGTGGAGTCGTACACGTAAACGCCCTGTCGGGCATGCCGCGCTTAAGGGGTAAATGACTCGGCTAAGGCTCTGGAGGGTTCTGGGTTGGACACCCTCAGGGTTGAAGGCTTAAGATCGAATCGGGGTCAAGAATCCGGAGTGAGGGGACAGGAAGTGTGCAAGGGCACCGCCTCGGAGTTCAAAATCCCCCTATTTCAAGGTCACGATAACGATATTCGGGCCTCGGCAGAAAGGCGACTTGGTGGAATCCGTTCTGTAGTAGGACTGCTTCATGTGTTTCGACAATTCTTACAACCCCTCCCATCCCTGCAACAATATGTTTGTTGTTGCGCAGACTATGGTTCTTGAAAGCCGACTTGAGCTCCATTTTACACTCCAAACCTAAAACCGGAAAGGTCACTCTGCCTCTGCACGGTCGACCACGGGGAGATTCTCCAAGACTGCTGAAGGTGACCTGCACGCGTGTCCAACTTCCTAGCGACACTGTCAATCTCACTTCACGCGAAACTGACCAAGCACGAGCAATGCAAGTGGTCGAAAGTCAGCGGCATAACTTTCGCAGACCCAACGTGAGTGCAGGGTTTAGATGCAAAGCGTTGCTATCCCTCCCTGCCATGTCAGCATCGTATGCTTTGCTGCTGCTGCCCGAAGGTCGGCATCGGACCTTGCATAAGATCAGCAGTCACATGATAACGCCGAAGAGTTTCAGTCGCAGGTGCTAGCAATTGCTGGTGACTGGTGGTAGTCGTAGTCGTAGTCGTAGTAGTTGTAGTCGTCGTAGTAGTAGTCGTAGTAGTAGTAGAAGTCGTCGTCGTCACGGTGGTAGTGGCAGTGGCAGTGGCAGTGGCAGTCGTGCTGGTGGTGGAGGTGGTGGTGGTGGCGGTGGTGGTGGTGGTGGTGGCAGTGGTGGCGGTGGTGGTGGTGGCAGTCGCAGTGGTTGCTGTTGTTGTTGGTGGTGATGTTTGTTGAGGTTGTGATGTTACTAGTAGTAGTAGTAGTAGCAGAGATGGAGGTACTATTCATGCCCTGGACGAGGAGGCAAAGTAAGTAGGAGGACGATAAGGACCGGAATTACTCAGCAAACAAACGTGTAACAGCTTCCCAACACGGCAACAGCGACGTAGCCAGCGCTTTGCTCAGTCGTGCAGACGCACAAACGTGTTAGATCATATCTTCCCCGAACAGTCATCACCGATCCTCATTATTCTCGTCATCCCACGCCGCCTCCTGATCGTCCTTGCTCTCCTCATCACCAGAATCATCACCACTGCCGAATCCATCCTCGTCACCTTCACCAGCACATGAAGCCAATACACGAATTTCTAGAAACGGGTCACGAAGTTACGTCTGATGATCTTATCCGGAAATCCCAAAGACACTACTGTAAGGAGGTGACCAGGACTCCTCCCAGTGACGTGCTCCAGCTTTGCCAGAGCTGTTGTCCTCTCACCAAAGTGCAGTGGTAATTCACATCCCAGAACAGAGGCTCTCTGCAAAATTAGGTTTAGGGGCATTGGGCCGTAGGCTTTTTTCCGCTTTTAGCTTTGCACATTGCAATTCATCGGGCTCTGCAGATGTTGCTACTGTCGGGACGATTTTACATTGGGATTCGCGGTAGCAGATGCTCCTCGGTTGGAAAGTCGCGGCGTCGAGGAGGGTCCTGCAATGCCAAACCGCTAGGAGCTTTGGGGTTGTGCCCGTGTCTTCGTGAACAAGGTGAGCGATGCCACTGCCACTGCTGCAATTCTGCCTGGGTGACCATGCACAGCTCCGTGCTGCCCCATCACCAATTGACAGAAGCCGGGAAAAAGCATCGTGAACATACTGTAAGAGGCGAGCAGGCTAAAACTTTCCTTCGCAACATGATTATCTAATCCAGTAAGTTGCGCTCCTGCTTGAAGCGGGCGTTCACCTTTCCGAGTATCGAGGTGGTAGGACTCACTATCAAGATCTAGGGAATGTTTGGTTCTGAGGCCTCCGATCCCTAGGATGGCGTGTACGCTTGTGGCATGTTTGGATTTGGAAACTTAGGCTTGTGAGCTTAGTTTTTGTGTGCATGCAGGGCCTGCTTTACCGGCGTCTGGCTGTATCGGAGCTTATGGGTTACGCACGGTCTAGAGTTTGTGTGTTCGAGAAACACACACAGCGTCGATACGCAATGACGACCTCTGAAATCTAGGAGCAAGCCCGGGTCATAAGCTCCGTGGACCTATGCCACAAGGCAAAGCCCAAGGACGCTCGCTATGACTGCAAGCACAGTAGCGATTGATATCTGCAATGTGCATTGTTGTGTGTGTGCGCAAGATTCTGGCCAGGCTTGACGCCAAAGATAGGAAGTGACCTGACAACAGGTTTACAAACTGCGCGTCAACTAAGTTTCACGGTTACACGGGAAGTGTCTCAATTGTTTAGTTGATGCAAATCCGAAAGCATCAGCCAGACCATGTCATGCCACTTTTCTTTTGGGTGCCGGTCTTATCGAGTCTTATCATCATGAAAACCCGCAAACTCTTCACGGCAGATGAGAGACAGCCTCTCCATCTCAGGCAGACTTCCTTTAAAAGAGTCTACAGTTTGCAATGGCTGGAGTGTTTTTGACCTAGACCCCAACTAGACCTCTAGTCACTCTAGTCCCCTTGTCACGCAGGTCCAGAAAACATACACTCCTGCCTAAATTCGCAACCCGCAACTCCATTTCCCAAGTTTAAACCAAGAACGACAAAGCTGTGCACGTGCTCATGCTCAGTTCAAGCTAGGCTGCATTCGGGAAGCCCTTGACACCCTCGGTTCGGCTCCTGGTGCAAGGCGCACACCATAGAGTAGCCGCAACAGTTGCAAGTATCAGAAACATCAGGAGCACAGGCTTTCGGGCTGCGGATTGAGTATGTATGCAGAGCATGAAGTCTCTCGCTCGCTCCGGCACAAGACCCTCGACAATTGCACTGAGGGCAGGGCAGCTCTCTGTACCTCGACTGTACCAGTCCCAAAGCAGAAGAGCGGCAATTGCGTGACCGACTGGGGGTTGCCAAGCTAGGGTAATTCTCCTGCGAGGGTTGCTCTACAGAGTGGGTAGGCTGCTGGAGCCCCGAACCGATGCCACCCCCTCGAAGCAAACTGCCCAAGAACTAGTTCCTGCAACTCCTGCTGACTATGCTGGAATATATATATATATATATATATCTATCTATCTATATATATGGTCTGGCCACCAGCCGCCGGACATCTACCTGAACACTACGATGCAAGCCTTAGATTGCATACCTCACAACATGAGCCTGACTCCTTTACGGGTCTTTGACCGTGACGCCTCAAGATCTGTAGAGAAAACACGGAGAGTGTACCAAATGGCGATGTCGATTAGGAGGGGCACCTGGATGAGCCTGTTCGAAGTTGGAATTCCTTTCGGGTCCCCACTGAACGTTTGTCGGGGTAACAGGAGCGGCTGCCAGAAACGAATGCTCCATCTTCCTGAAATAAACCTCCGACAACGATGTCAAACACCCATGAGCCCCAACCTTTAGCATTACTTTGAAAGCATTGCACTCTGAGTGGCGCCGCGGTGGCTCTCGCAGCGCGCGGAGTCGGCAAAGCAAGGCGACGCACAAGAGAGGCCATGGCTTCTGCCCAAGTGACAGGGTTTGCCGAAGTGTTGAGGATTTTCAGCTGTCCCACATAAGAAGGATAGTAGCAGTGATCTGGTAATAGCCATGATGCTGTGTCTTTCCTCACCATCAATGTGTGATGAGACTAAAAGCTGGAACGAGCGAGATAAGGATGCCGATCGTGGCCTGAGAGAAGCCGCTGCAATGCATCCGGACCTAAGATTCAATGCGAGGGAAGTCTCTGGGCATCGGGGCCCTTGACCTGCAGGTCCATGCTCTCGGATCTGGACCTGGGATCCCTGCCGCTGCATTCAAGGAGACCACATTGGGCACAAGAAGCCGCCGACCCATCTCCTTCGGAGTGGACCCACCAGTTCGGGGACTCTGCTTATGGCCTGAAGCCGGTCCTCGGCACAGGGTTTACAGATTCAACCGTAGAGTTCAGACATGGATCCTGCTTTTGAATTTCGAAAGTTCGGTCTCATTGTGAGGATGTCATGGCGGCATATCTTCTTGAGACTTGGGCATTGGGACGGAGGACCGTGCCCGCTTACCAAAGGCTCTAGGCTGATCTAGGCCTCAAGCGGTGGGCAGGAAGGTTTCATGACTAGTTGAATGTCGGCAAAACGTTTGTTTGGGTCAGGGCCAAAAAACAACGTGACGTGGCGCACGGCGAGCTCGCCGACATGATTGTGGAAAGACTAAACCCATGATACAGGGCTAGTAAATAGCGAGAGAACAGGTTGGGAAAATCGCGTATATAAAGACTCTACCAATTGAACTTATTGCACCTCCATTTCTTGCTCTTCCACGGCCCTGTCTCCTGAACCAGGCTCAATGCCTGAGGCCACCAGCGCCCTGGCAGGGTTTTCCATGTGTTGTGTCTTGTGATCAGGCTAGTTGGTATCACAACACAGAGGCTCCAGGGCAACTTAGAACGAGTCTGCATTTCAGTTTCAGTGAATGTGGCGCCCGAGGTCCCGCACCTTGAGTTTATCGGTTGCCAGCAGTGCCGGAAGCAGGCATGAGCATATTTCACTGCGAACCCGTTCGGAAACCACTGGAATTCTGGGTTTTTGCTTTCCAGAGGATGAAAGAGGATCAATCGACTGCTGACTGCTTGGGCTTTACATATACGCTCCCGCTGTGACACTCGTTCGATAAGCCAACGGCTAGGGTTCGTTCGGGCTTCTGCCGGCCTGGGTGCCGAATGGAACGGTATCACAAGTATGGGGCACACTGTCGTTGGCGCAACTCCATTCGCCACGCACAGCACTGCTCAGCCGCTCAGCAAAGATTGAAAACTCCGAGAATGGACTCTACATGATGCTGTGATGAGCGGCTTTGGAATTTGTCCAGTACCTCGTAGAAGTGGCCAAAACGGACTGCTCCCATGTAGGACTCGCCCGATGCTGTGGTGAAAACTCTTCGCCCAATGCATGTAAGCATGCATGCGCAGCTGCCTTGGCGTCCACAGTTGCTTACATCCCAAGAACATACAGTGTCACTGATCTTCTTGCAAGATCAACTCGCCTTGACCGCAGTCGAGAACAATTCCACAACCTGTGGCTGTGCAAAGCAACTCTAGATTCGACCACTTGCTGACTTCGTCATATTCTTGCAAACTCCATAAACCATCGCTCAGCCTTTCGACTTTGACTCGGGGTGCACTTCGGCTTGAAGCTGGTTTGCTGTAGGCCTGACACTTGGAATAACGGCATGTCCAGAATGCCCGAAAGCATGAACGCGTGCAGGCACGTAATTTTGGAGCCGGTGGCTTCGTAAGCGACCCCAGTGCAAAGGTACCATAGTTCATCTCCTGTTCCGTCCATTTTCAATCGGGCCAGGGTCCGGCAAAGCACAATGACCCAACTGCACCACGCCGGACTCGATTGACATCCTGGGTCGAAGCCCTGCTCGTACGACTGGAAGGCCGCTGATATACCGTAGTGCTGTACTGGACTACCTGTGGACACGTTGCCAGCCAACTCAGAGGAATAACGCAAACCGCAGTGCAATCTTGCTAGTCCCCCTCGACGCCAAGCGCATCACGAACACATTAATCCATCAGCCAGTGTCTCACGACGATGAAGTGCATCGTCCTCGAAGCCCTCTGCGGAATCAGCGAAGGCGCTTGCACCGCCTTGCAAGCTTAACAGAGGGAGAAAGGAAACCTGAAGCCGCTTTAGCTTGACTCGCCTCCCATCCGAAACAGAACTGCCACGCGACCCGTCCACCTAAAACCCTCAAACAGAGCAGGGCTTGGAAGCAGCTCTTTGGCTGTGTTTGCCCCACTGCCTAGCCAACCCCCTCCAAGTACACCATGTACCCCGCAAGACCTTGACTCTCCTCTTGACTCTCCTCCTGCTTGAAGTTGACGTACAGGACGGAAGATGGAGCCAAGCGCTCTTGAAGTGGCTCCCAGGGAAAACAGGTGGCGGCCTCCAAACGTGAAGGCGATGCCCTCAAAATGCACAGATGCAGTTCCTGAATCCTCAAGGTATTTGTCCGGGCTGGTACCTTGGCACAAACTGGTCCATGGGGTTCTGGGTTTTCCTCGAGCTTCTCAGGTCCAGACAACTTTCTACATCACCTTGAAGCTTGAGCTTTGGTGTTCAAGTGCCTGCGCACAGCAACAGCAGGTTCAACCCGAAAGCCAGACCTCTCAGCTTCAAGACCCGTTGCTTGATCCGGGCCGCTTTAACCACAACACCCTCTACCCGAGCTCCTGAAACCTAAAGTTACGTGAAGTCGAGGGACATGGGATACGCACACTCGCGGGGGGCACTGGCGGAAATTGCTTCCACATCTTCTTTCGTCAGCTCCTTGGTCAGACATGCCGGAAAATTAGACCCACCAAGCATGGATACCAGAAGTTCCAGCAACGAATGCGACAGAAGCACACTGCTTCGACCACACCATCTATATGCATATGCATGGACACACAAACAGTTTCGAGTCCAAGCGTGGAACCTGGCATCTGTACCCCAAGAGGCTCCAGGCCACTGCCGGAGGTGGCTGACCCAACAAGCATCCCTGTTGGGTTGCAAATCTTCCACCTGTCTAGACATTTGCTACTTCCCAAAGAAAGCTTGGTAGAGTGGAACTTCAGACTCCAGACCAGAGCTCACCAACTTTGGAAATCCAGGACCCGGAATCTTTCACCGCCGACCCGACCTGAAAGCAATGACACCCTTTCACCCTTTCTTCCCAAACTCCTGCTGTGGCCGTGCGACGAATCGAAACAGATCCAGGTTCGCGGCCATGTGCTTCACCGACGATGCCTGAGACTCTTGAGCTAGGGCTGACCTTCGGGGATTTTGCAGGCGTTGTGATCTCCTGATGCATCATTCTAAGCCGGCATCTCTAGCATGTTGTGCATCTGGACGCCTTCGAGCGCCTTCCGCTGAATCATTCTGATGCTCTTGCTCGCAAACGGTTGAAGCTTCGAAAGCATAACTCTGAGACAGTATGGCTGTACTGTAACCATCCAACTTTAGCTTCGCGTGCAAAGCCTATGCAACACTAATAGATTTCCCGCATGGCATCCCTTATGGCTCAACCTCGGAAGCTTCCACGTCCCCAATCAACACCAAAGCACTCCCGGAAGGACAACGGCATCATAACGCTGCACCACGTAGCGCAGTAACACCTTGCAGCCGCTGCTACGACTTGCGATCACCACCACGACTGCTCATGCTCTCACTGCTCCTCCTTTGACCTGTGATGCAGAACACTACCCGAGCACAGAAGGAAAACCCAGCAGGTGCCGAGGGTGATGGAATCCAAACACTCATGCGCAGCCCAGACTTGCAGCGTTTCATGCAGCTGCCTGCTCCGACGACCGTCCAAGACGTGCTGCCACGCTGCCTTTCGCCAGCAAGCACTTGAACAATTGTGGACTCTGCTTCCAAGAGCCTCAAAAGACTATGAACATCCAAGGCCCCAAGCGCTTTCCAAACAGACGGCAAGATGCTGACTGCTGTCCGGAGCTGCTCCCGGAGTTTGGGAGTGTATGCACCTTCCCGGGATGCAGCGGCTGAAATGGTTCATTCGTATCCAAGGGGCGGGAAACTTGAGGCGAAATCTCAATTACTTAAACGTCTGAAAGGATGATGATCTCACGATGACGATGACGATGACCATCACTATTATCATCATCGTCAGCATCAGTGGCTTCTATCTTGACAGTGATTGGCTTCTGGCGCCTCCAAGAGGACTGTAGGCAAGAGTGTGGATGCCATGCGCCGCTTGACAGGAGCGGAGCTCCTGGCTCTTCTGACGTCGCTTCACCAACAGATCTCTAATTCCAAGTGTGAAAACTGGGAGCTCCAAGCCGCGGCCTTTCCAGGAATGCCTGCAAAACCTACTGTTAGAGGCTTGAGGATCAGGAGCCTCAGAAAGACAACAACCCGGGTCACTGCTGCTGCTGCTGCTGCTGAGCCGCAAACATCTCTGACCCTACACTGGCCCTATCACTCCCTAAGGTCGAAATCCCACGGAGCCTTACAAACAATCCCCGTTCTAGACCCCAAAACCTGGAGTTCCTCGTTCATTGGGCACGCCGCCGACACCTCGATCTGGTTGTACAGCGGCATTGGCAAGCCGGCCGCCTCGATCCTCAGAACTTCTCAGATGCCAGATGCATCCACTCCTCTGGGACAAGACCAACACTGATGATGACATACTATGAGAAGAGGCCGAGGACAATCAATGAGTAAGCAACGGATAAGCTGTCCTCTTGCTCGTGCTGGTGGTGATGGTGCTGCCAGAAAACGCAACAGAAGCTAAGCCTGGAACACACGACTCTCCCAAAAGATTTAACCACGGAGCCCTGTCTGCCCCTCAATCCCGAGCTCGTGAAAACGACCCTCATAGACCCCACCGCACAGTACTGCTCTCGTCCGGTTTGGGTTTTAGCGAAGCTTAATGCGTCCGAAGCTCTCCTTCAAGTGGCTGCAGTCGAAGTTGGACACGCCAATCTCCTCAAAGCTTGGCGTGCAAAATTCTGGCCGTAGAGCTGAGGAAGAACATATGGCAGCTAGAGCTAGGTTCTCGAGACCTCACTTCTTCCGCAGTTTGTGCAGTTTGATGTTCCGGAGCCTGACGCTAGAGATGGAGGTCGGGGCTTAAGCGGGAGAGTCCTTCCTAGTGACGAGAACTGCCCAGGCGGCGCTCCTTGGCCAAGCCATCTTGGTGTGCTTGTACCAGTTGCCTGAATGCAGACTACGGTGGTCTCAGTGCTACGGTGTAGCAGCGAAGCAAAACGACAGAACATGAGAGAACAGTACATAAGAACGTCGACCAGGGAAACCGGGATAAATATGCTGATGGCAGAAGTGACAACACAAGCTTCTGCATGGAGTACCTAATCTGGGCAGCACTGGAAATTGAAGATGAGATATAACGGGAGACATTAATCGGGCAGGGTTCAGGGTATATGATAGATACAACACAATCTTGTCAGGGCTGTTGCCTGTAGCGGACTAGGGAGTGCAAAGCCTGAACTTGTGTATATGATGACTGGGACGTGGTGACACGCCCCTCGTCCACTCTCGATGCTTTCATGAAGATCCTGCTCTCGCAACTTACAGTCCCTGTGGTCTTCGCCTTTACGGAAGGACCAGGAATCGTAAGAACCTTGTCCGATTGCGCACTCGGGCTTGTGGCCTCCAGGCCAGCAGCCGACAGTCCTTCCAGCTGCCCTGTGCCTCGGATGGAGCTGTGGCAAAGAATGTTCGCTGTCATCACCAACGGCTGGGTCTTGCTGGCAGCAGCAGAAAAAACTAAGTCTAGCTTTGCCCATGCTGTCCAGATATTCTGTGCCGCGAGCAGTAGAAAGAACACACTTTGATCGCCATCACCATCGTCACCACGACCACCGGCATCTTCCTCCATGACATCGAAACCCACATCCTGGACCAGCATCAACAGCAATCAAATCCTCAAGATCCCTCACCCGCCAAATTTGATCCCCATCCCCCATGCACCCCTGGGTTTTTAAAATATAGTCTGCAAGTTCAGTCTCCTTCCCGCTTTCACGTACGCATTTGTCTTTTGAAATATTTTGGCCCGGGCAGTACCCGCTTGGGTTTCATTGCCGCGGAGATAGCTGGCTTCTCTGGCCCGATGTGGAGAGCACAACGGATTCGTCAAAAATGCTTGCAGGTCTGCTGGCAAGAGCGTAAAGCGAGTCTGGATTGGTTTGCTGCTTGATTAGATGATTTTGTTGCGCTTACCGTTTTGGAGGAAATTGTGTTTTGGTAAAATATTCCGCCTTCTTTGAAAAGGAGTGAAATAATATTTAAAATAAAAATACTTGAGTTGTTAAAAAACATGCGCGGAAACAGCTTCCGCACCTTCTGGCAACATTTCGGGGATTCTGCAGATGGCTCAGGATGCCAGTTTGACAGGCCGCTCGCAGGTTTTATGAAGCATTCCTGCAAAAGCTGACTAACACATGTTGGCACGTTTATTGAAGAACGTGAGCGTAGAATGCAGCCTCAGAAAGCTTTATGGCTTTATGTTCGCTTGTTGCAATCAACGCCAGAAATTTCATCCAAGCGTATCCTGCAACCCTCGGAACCATTATTGGCTGCAAAGCAGGAACCACTTTCCAAAAGTCTTTAAAACCCTGTTAGGTGGGGGATGGGGGTTGGATTTCTGTGGTGATCGTGATCACGACAACGGTGATAACGATGCTGTTGGTGATGACGATGGTGATGGTGATGATGACGATGATGGTGATCATGAACATCATTTGTGATGCTGCGATGATCATCAACAGCAACGCTGTCACGACAAGCTTGGCCGGTGATAGCATAATTATGACCACGTGCTCTGGGGCTAGCACCAGGCCTATGCTGAACAAAATTGGGGTCAATGCACTTGCTATCGTTGAGGCTGTTGTTGAAGGCATGTTGGCCATCTTCGTGCTTCGGTTTGCGGTCGCATATGAATGTTGGCATATGTTGCTACTTGGTGCTTCTCCTGTTCGTGCTGTTGTCACGCTCGCAAACGTGGCTTCAAAGTAACTCTTGCTAAAGGGGTTGCGATTACTTGTGCTGCTATGGATTTAATCTGATTTGCGAGGTATTGCTTGCCGCTGCTGCTGCCGGTGGTGCTGTCTGCGGATTTGCTGCCGCTTCGAGGCCCTGCATCATTGGGATCTTCGACCTCAACCCCAGCCAAACTGATGCAAGCAGGGCGCTGCACAACTGGGGAACGTGGCATTGTCTCCCAGCGGTCTGCCCGGCGTGTGGAGCAGCAGTACCTCACGCGAGCTGAGCTTTGGAGGCCTAGGGCCCCTGCAAATGGAACTGCTCGCCCCTTAAATGTTTCGAGATTTTACGGAAAGCTGACCGTCTCAACCTCCTGGTTCCTGGACTGGGTGAAACTATTCATTCGAAAGCCAGGTGGCATCTGCATAGCCGCCGAGCTGCTGCGCAGTTTGAGAGATCGCCAGCTCGACTTCCTCTCTGGCTCTGGCTCTCTGGTGTGGAGAAATTTGGGGAGGAGCTGCCGTCTCTGATATGTTGACCCGTTGAGAAACAATTGTTCCTCCACCCTGTGCAAGTGCAAGACCGGAACCGAACGACCACGAACCAGAGGTGCGACACGCGCACACGCGCACACCCACACCCACACCCACACCCACGGCCCACCCCCAACCCCCAGCCCCACACACGCAAAGAAAACTTGAACGGGCTGAATCCCCAACTTCGTCATGTTAAACTCCGCAGGAGACACCACGAATCTGGCTGAAACGTCGCAAGTGCCGTGGCCAGAATCAATGCAAACGCCCTCGTCTCCGACTCTCAGATCCAGGTCCAATACCAATACTCTCAAAGGAAGTCAGATCGGTTCCAGAAGCTGCGGGGTGAGGGTTGAAGGTCCGACGCTTCCAAGCACCCCCGGCTCTCCTGTGCCTCACCGAGCGGAACTTTGCCTGTGTCGATCCGGATTTCTGGCTTGTTGTTTCGCACCAGCTTCTGGGCTTCTGGGCCTATCTGAGGCTAGGAATGAACACAAGGGATCTCGGGTGTATTAAAAGTGTAGATCCTGAGAGTTCGGGCTCAAGAATTGCAATGCCAGGGCGAAAGAGGTTTAACTGCTGCTGTAAACTACAGCTGATTTTTTGAGGCGTTTGGACGTGGGTGTCCGGAATGTCGAAAGATCTGATTCTTCTGCGCACCTGAACGGGAACACGAAGACAAAGTCATATGTTTGAGTGTGCATACACACTGCGTCATAAAAGCAGAAGTGCGTAGAACGACCATCAGACCATCACGGCATCAGCGTGCCACTACCACAATTGTCCATTCTGTCTGTGTGGGCTGCTGACTAGGCTTGGGATTGAGAAGGGAAGGTCCAATTATACCACCTCCTCGAAACCACAAACAAAGTTCAACACACCCCTGGACCCTTGTCGTCGGGGATCTTCCTTCATGCACCTTCGTCTTAAAACACACACGTAGATGCTCCTCCCAGAAAAGTTTTTGTCAACCCAGGCACTGATGACAGTCACCGCCGAGCGAGGAATGGCTTTGGCGATTGCAGCGGCTTGAATCCCCTGCTGCCTCGAGCAGTTCTTGGATGCGGCACCGAAAAGAAAACACATCCCAAGCAATAGCCCTCTTACGAGGTCTTTAGATGAGGTACTCGTTTTCCAATCGCAAGAGACCGTGGACAACTACCGTCTACAACGACTTGCAGTGACGGTGCTCAGAGTATTAAGATGTACTCACTAGTGCAACAGCACCAGCTGATCAGCAGCGCAATGCTAGCGATGGTAGAACTGGCAAGCAGAGCCATGGGAATGCTTGTCGTTGAGATCCTGATGTTCTGGAGTTTCGCACGCACAGTTAGCATGACAAAGATTGAAACACCAAGGACCCTGCAGCCCAAAACCGTTGTGATGCCTTGACACGACTGCTCAATCCCGGAATCCAAAACTAGGTTCCCAGTAGACGGTCAAAAATAAGGGTAACCTTTCTTCCCAGAATCTGGGTTTGACAAAGGAACGCACACAGAAAAAGTGCAAAAGGGTACTACTGGGGAACCTAGACAAAGAGCCTGACCCCAAACTCATCTGACATCCTCCGCTGATGCTGTTGACCCTGCCGTCGTCGTTGTTGGTGGCGGTGTTAATCTTATGTCGTCTTCAAAACTCTCCTTCTTCGCAGCCGCTAAGGCTTGTAAAGGACCCCAGGCGGAAGACGAGCTGCTGCTCGTACACGAAGGCAGTATCCTGCACACTTAAGCTTCTCCTATGGAGCTCGTTGCTTTACCGTGTGAGTGTGGGGATTTCGGTTTGTCGGCATCTGATCCCGGGTTTAATGATCGAAGCTTGGTGGTGACTCGGCTTGCAATCCACCTGCCATACCCTGCCTTTGCTGCTTTGGTTGGCTGAAGTAAGTGTTAAAGACAACGAGTTACGAGTTTATGCAGAGGCCTTGGATCTGTCGGGCCGAGCGGCGAAATATTTTGATAAGGTCTATGCCGGCCAAGGTCTGGGCTTCAACGCTCAGGGCTTTCAGCTCAGCTTAGTGCTTCGAGTCTATGGAGTCGAAGGGCTAATCTTAGCTGCAACCAGGTCGTGGAAATTCAGCGCTTTGTCTTCAGGGCTTACAGTGACTGCCTGTCGGGACCATACAGGCAGGATTCGTACCGATCCTTTCTTCGATGCTACATGATGGTGGACTAGGAGCGACTTGCAGTCCGCTCATAGCTCAGACTTCATCCATGTATTGATCTGTAAAACAACTCCCCAAACTTACTGACGCAGAAGAATCAGAAGCATGAATGACCATACAAGCGTGCCGGGTACTGCCCCACCCTGTAAATGTAAGCCCGACAGCCACATGAAAAGTCTGATGTGCAAATCCCTAAACCCGGAATCCAAACAAACTCACCTAACCCGCTGCTGCAGAGCGTCAAAGAGGCGGCCCTGCAGGTCCAAGAAGGCATCGCAGGCGAGTGCCGTCCTTTGGGGTAACTGCTGCATGGAAGTGTCCCCTTCAACAAGGGCTCGACTGTTTCAGGCTTTCAAGTGACGAAGCCGTAGCTGAGTTGGAGGGTATCCCTGTGTGAGGAGTGCTGCTGCTCAAGGATTCTAGATTCAAGAGACAACAATTCAGACCCCTTTGCCTGTCGTTCGGCCTTTGGGGTTCTAGTTTACACGTGTTCTTTGACTAAAGTGGTTGTATCCCGTTCGGGATACTCACAGTCTAGCTTCTATCGATCGATCCGAACCCAACACTCTGCAAATCGAAGTCCTCCAAGGGCAGGACCCCCTGCCAAACCCAAAGAAAAACATGTCTTGGGCACAAACCAATCCCGACTCCTGAAGTCCGGCTCATAAACACCAAGACCGAGCATGATCTGCAAAATTCGCAGTCTGGCTGCGCACGATCATTGCGCTCGAAGTGTGCCAGGCCCAAGCCTGGCTCTGTCTTGGTTCCAAACTTGTGTTGATTGAGCTTTGGGAAGCCGCCCTTCGTGTGCGTCTAATGGTCATTATGCGCAGTTTCGAATGCTAACATCACCATGACAACAACATAACGAATGGCACCTTGCCACTACCACGACTGCTACTGCCACTACGACTACTACTGCTGCTGCTGCTGCTCTACTACTACTACTACTACTAATACTACTAATACTACTACCACTACCAACACGACCAAGACGACAACAATGACCGCGCCGCCGCCTCCTTCTACTACTACTGCTGCTGCCGCCACGACCACCACCACGACCACCCTCTGAGTGTATCGTACCTATACTTCTACCTCTGCCGCGACGACTACTGATGACAGGAATGACATCAACATTGCATCAGCGATGCCATGCATCGGAATATTTTGGGAATCGCGCACACAGAAATCTCAAATCCTCGCACAACTGCAGCGCTTGGCACTTGAACATTCGCACGTGACTACCCAAGCTTTGGACCCAACGTGGAAATCTAAAGCCAAACCAAAGAGATCCTCAATGTCATGGTCCAGACCGAACACTGTGGTTGGAGATCTATGAGCACTAAACATGTGTATATAATCTGTATGTATATATATATATATATATATTATGTACGTATATACACACATACATACATAATTTATTTATGTATATGTATATGTATATGTATCTGTCTCTGTATATGTATATATACATCATACATCTAACCCACGCCCCAATCTCAACAAGGCACCGGCAGCAGGGAGCCGAGAGCGGTGCTGCGGCACCCAGGGTGCCACAGCGAAGACCATTTCCTGAAGCACCGGCTTCGCGGTTTCCCGGGCTCGATATGACCAGTCGGCCGCAAGAGGAAGCAAGAACGTGATCCCTCTTGGCTGGAAACACACACGTCTTCAGTTCGATGCAGCAATTTGTTTCTTTTGGAGACAGTGTGGGCGAGTTAAGCGGCAAAGCTTTAAGGCTGGACGAGTACCTTGTGTCGCTTGCCTTCCGTTGTGAGGAGCCCCAAACTGAAGTAACTGAAGGATTTAGGATTCGGCCGCGCTTCGTCCAGCCTGCTGGCACTCTTATCTCCACCCCGCGCTAAGATTTGACTTCGTCCCCCCCAACTGCAAACGGAAGCACCACGGCTTCAGAACGTGTGTATTTGGGGTGGGGTGGTGTAAATACCTGTTTCGGGCCGACTCTTCGACCAAATGTGCAGTGATTGCGAGGCTTAGACTATGTCACAGCAGCTGCATGTGGCGTTCAAAGTCGGACCAGCGCCTTGCTTCGTTTCAGGGCTCAACCTTGGGGCAAAGGACGACGGGATGGAGCTTGGGCTGCCAAGACTCAGAAGCCGTCACGCAGCCACGGCAGTCGATCTCGCGAAGTCTGGTCTCGTCCACGTCCTCTTTCAAAGCATAGGCATACGCAACATGTGATAGCGTAGGCGTGATGCAGGAGTGATGCAGCAAAGCACCGTATTTGCTTCGGACAATTGCAGCTCAATGGCACAGCGAGCGGGGAGCAGACAACAAGTTGCCCAGGTCCGGACTCATAAGATCGAGGACTTCTGTAAAGAGGTCTCCTGATTATAAACCCCCCCCCCAACAACACAGGCCACGCAATAATAATGGCGGGGGGGGCGCCTCTCTGATCTTTTGTTGTTTGCGGGGGGCGGGGGGGGAGTTGTTCGGGGGGCGGGGCTCGCGGTAGTAGATTACTTTTTGAGGCAGTAGAGCAGTAGAAAGGTCGAAAAGANGCCGAGTTTAGCTCTATTGAGGGGACCTTTTATTATTGAGTTCCGGGCCGAGTTTAGCTCTATTGAGGGGACCTTTTATTATTGAGTTCCGGGCCGAGTTTAGCTCTATTGAGGGGACCATTAATAATCACGAGCTCACCTACCGCCGCGAAACGAATTCACTTTTCGGTAGCAGCCTTCATGGCTGATCGCCTCGAAAGTTTACCGTTGCTGCGAAATTCAATGCCCGAAACCATTTGCAGCTCATCCGAAGCTTCAATGCAGAATCATGGACGATGGAAAAACACCCAAGATTACTCTTCGCCAGGGCCGGATCCTCACCGTAGCGGCGCAGCAGTTCCTCAGTCTTCTGGACCATGGGCCACCTCTGCAGTTGGCTCCATAAAGTTCCTACGGAAGCTGATATGGTTGATAGAGGCCTCCGTGTAGGCTTCGCACCGTTAAAACGGATCACACAATTTGACGAGATCTAGGCGAAACAAAATCCCTTGCCTCAGCTCTTACCTCGGCTCCTTGAAAGCTTCAGTGCGTTGGTGTGGCGCCAGGATGTAGAGCAAGCAGCAGGGCTTCTGTTTCGGCTTTCGCGGATCGCAGCTTTGCGAAACTGATGCCTAGGTGGCCTCCGGATTTTGCAACCGTTTAGGAGTGCTTGTCGTGTCTTGTGCATCTGTCCTTAACCTATCATCCGTACGGTTGGTCTGTCTCGACACAGCTGAGATGCAGCTTCGCGATGCGGCGGTTCAGCTCGACGAGCATCTGCCAAATTCTCACGTCGGATTCTCGTACGAGTGTAACATGCATGCTGCCGCGCAAACCGGCGCAAAGCACCCGATGCCTTTGCAGATGCGTTGTGATGCGCGATCAGGCTGCGCATTGATCATTGCTGAAGCCCCTGCCCTACCCCTGAAAGTTACTCTTCTCCGTCTGTGCCAACATCCGAAGGTGCCTTCCTGGCAGCAGCCAGGAGATGCTTCCTGAGCTCCAAATGGTGATTCTTGCAAGTTCTGCCTTGGGTCGTAGTGCGTCCGGCTTGATAAAGTTTTGGGGCATTTTGGGTGGCCGAGGTTGACGCAAGGCAAAACATGCCGCCAAACGGACTCCAACTTCATGGCGTGGGCTTTGCTGTGCCGGGAATACCTCAAGCGGCTCTTTTTCTCAAATTGCAGTCGACGCCCGGACCGCGAAAATTGCATAGGGGGTGCATCAGAGCAAGGGACCACTAGCACAACCCTAGAACGCAAGATCCTCCTCATAAGAAAGGGAGCCTGATTCATAAGAAAGGGAGCCTGATTCTGCACAAAGACTTGCGGCATGGTGCAGATCAAGCTGCATTTGCTCTAAGCTTGCTCGATGTAGCTCTCGGATATCGCTTCAGCAAGGCTTGTGCACACCCCGTCCAAGCCATCAGCCGCGACCCCTGAACCCGACGCATGCACATTCCTGAACCCTAAACCACAAATCGGAAACGTTAGTCAACCTCCGTAACAGAGCAACCTTCAACCTTCAGCACCCTAATGCCCCTCTCCAATCCACAAGTCATGGCGCAGTCCGACGATCGCCTGGACCGGCGGCGGTGCCGTGGGAAAGCGATAGATGAAGCGAAGCCTGCCAAGGGTGGTGAATCCAATTAGCTTTGTCGAGTTTCCTGTCGGCCTTCAAGCATAACGGATATTTCATAAGCGCATCCTGGCCAGGGCAGTAAGGTTCCGGGGTTGAGGGACTGCTGTAGATGTTACTTGTGCACCACTCAGGGTGCAGTGCTGCTGCTTTGCAACTTTGAGATACTGTACAGAGTGGATCTGCTCGGTCAGGGATATGAAGCTTAGGTGGCGGAGCTGGAGGGGGGAATACAGGAGGGAGTGGCTGCAGAAGTCTCCACTCGAAGCTTCTACTGTCGCTACCCCTGTGACCTGTAACCGCTCAGACTCACTCAACTGGTGGCGTGAGGCTCTACAAAGAAGAGCCCGGCAGTAGAAGAAGGCAAGTCAACTGTGCTCCTTTAGCCCATGAGCCTACTCAACTCAACCGAAGGCATAACTTTGTCTCTACTCTCTCACAATCCACACCCAGGCAACACAAAGACAGCATAACCCCCAAAGCACCCAAGAGCTGTCGCTATGCGCCCCGGCCAGCCCAGCAGAGCCCCAGCACAGAATGCGCCATCTTCTTGATCCACCTCCTGTTTCGTTTTAGGGTTGAGGGTGCAGGGTTCAGGGTCTGAGAGTTTGGGGTCCTGTCGAATGGAAGCTTTAGCACCGAGCCCCCAACGAAAGCCGACTGATTGAGATTGCAAGGCCTCAGTGCCTTGACATCAGGTCAGGAAGGCTGCCTACACTGTAAAGTGACTGACAATGCACAACTCCACTTTTCCAAGCTGGTCTTTGCGGGTTTAGGTAGGGTCTTGGGTAGTAGAGCTAAAGCGGAACGATTGCAGTTTTTTCAAACGAGTCTGACAAACATAACCTACAGGGTCATCTTGTCAAGACAGAGAGAGCAGCTACAATATGAAAGGACCCGCATCCAAAGCACCTCACACGATGAGCCACCTGACCGCTCCATGACTTGTCCTCAAAACCCCAATCCCCATGGACCCTGAAGGTCCGCGGTTTGTCAAAGGGGTTCCTAGATTCAGCACATGCTGAACTTTGCAGACGACTGGGCGGATTCGCGTGGAACAACCTCGCTGAATGACTGCAAGTCAGGAGCATTGTTTAGGACCTAGGAAGCGCGTAGCTTCGTAGCTTGTCCGAAGCCGAAATTCTTGACAGTATAGCCCCTCGTATGGGCACCCGTGCATGTTTCGCAGCATAACAGCTCCTTCACCAGACCCCTCAGCTCCATCTCCATGTCCACCACCGCCTCCCAGGCCAGGCAGTGCAGGAGGCTCTGGGTCTAAGGGCTCTACAACTCCGAGGGCCGAGGGTTTAGGTCGCAACCGCAACCAAGCACTTAATGACTCAATATTCCCTTCATGGCCCTTCGTGCCTTGATGTCTTGACCCTGTAGCACTGCGGAACTCACCTGCCTTGATGCAGATCCGTAGGCTCTGCTCAATCAGCTCTGGTCCAAGATCCTCCGGCGCCAGGAAACCCAGAACCTAAGATCAAGCAAGGAGAGGATGGAACAAAGTGTGGAGTTGGAGTTTCGGGCATTTCGGGCATTCTGCTGTGAGATGGCTTAGTAATCGGTTCGAAAGGCTGTTAGAGGCTAAAAGGCTTGACAGGTTCTCAGGGCAGACACGCATGCGAAGCTGCTGTGTTGGGGAACGAACCAGTCACTAGGGTCGTTCCCATCTGGCATCGGGGCTTTGCAGCGTTCTGATAGCACGGAGACACCGACTCGGCTCAAAAACCCGAGGACCAGAACTCAACAACAAAAACAACTGCAGATTCTCAAACGTCAAACGTCCCAGTACAGTGCAATTCGTTGTCGGCCAGGTCTCCTTGAACGCGAGCACATGTGTGGCAGGAGCACCCAGCAGGCGCGTGCCGAAAAATCCTGAAAACATGGACACTTTTGCGGGTCGTGTAACATTTTCGACTTCTTTTTGGTTCCGGGCTGCGAGCGTCTTGCGGTCGAAACATGTATAAAGTCGAGCTGCTGTGGACAAGTTCATGTGCAGTAGACCTCTTGAGGTTTTCAGGCACTCACGATGAATTACGACTGGAGACGCGGTTGAAGCTGCACAATTTGTGGATTGCGGCTTACAGCGTAATGGACACAGGGTGTTAGTACGAACAGCGCCATTGCATAATTGCATGTGTGTGTGTGCCTCTGTGTGCATGACAAGTCTTAGCGCAAGAAACCAGCGGCTATTGTCACAGTATGAGAAGAAGGGGGAACATCGCATCGGGTGGGATTTGCTGTCAAGCCGCCTCCCTGAACGTAGCGCTCGTCGGCAAACCAACGCTCGTCTATGTCCTGGCTCAGGTAAATCTATAGGTTTCCAGTCGTGCTGCATTCTTTTAGGCTTTCCAACGTCAGTTGCGTCCCGTTTCTTACCTTCAAGCCTTGACCCCGAGCCCGCCCACTGGATCCTCGTTTCGGGGTGTCGGTTTTGCAGGCCTCGTGGCACGAAGTCCGGCTGTCAACGGTGTTCTAATCGATGGGGGATGAGCCGACTGAGCCCCTGATAAGATTCAAAGGATCCCCAAGGGGTAGGATCATCCTTCTGGGAAGCCTTTCAAGACAACAACATGGCCTGCTTCTGGTACTCCATCATCTGCAAGAAGACCATCCTCAGAAGACGATTTGAAGGCATGCCCACTTTTAATTGGGGTAGCGGTTTTGTTCCTACCAGTCGTCCAAGCCTACCAGCAAACACAGTCCACTCAGAAGGATTCCCTTCAAAAGGGGATCCGGTAAGAAACCCCAACCTTCGCGGTCTTCGGTTGGTGGTCCGATAAATAAACAAGAAAATAGGTTACAATACATACATACATACATATATATATATATACACATGCGCGACAGGGACGGAGACAAAGACAAACGGAGAGCGTCTCTCTCTCTCTCTCTCGCTCTCCCTCTCTCTCTCTGGCATTCCCTCTTCTCTCTCTCTCTCTCTCTCTTTCTCTCTTTCACCGCGTCTGTATAAACCGGACTCTACTTTTCTCTCTCTGTCTCTTTGATTGTTTCCGTCTCCCTTGACAAAAAGAGAGAGAGAGAGAGAGAGAGAAACGGAGACGGAGACGGAGCCAGAGACAGGGACAGAGAGAGAAGAGAGAGAGAGAGAGAGAGAGGGAGGCAGAAAAAGAGAGAGAGAGAGAGAGAGACGGAAGAAAAAGAGAGAGAGAGAGAGAGACGGAAGAAAAAGAGAGAGAGAGAGAGACAGACAGACAGACAGACAGACGAACGGACGGACGGACG
>BGNK01003531.1:0-55999 GCA_003297005.1 Symbiodinium sp. clade A Y106
AGGACCACACTGGAAGTACGTCTTAGTACAGAGAAAGTTGCGGAAATCGTCTTTCGAGTTGGCGCCAAAGCGCGCACGCACAGAGCGCGCAGGGCCTCCCTAAAAAAAACCCTAAACCCTAAACCCTGAACTCCTAAACCCCTAAACCCTAAACCCCCAAACCCTAAAACCCTAAACCCCAAACTCTAACCCAGAGGCCGCCAAGTCCGGGCAAGTCGAAGGTTGCAGCAAAGCACTGGATGAGCCCAAGGCCTCAGGGTTTAGGGTTTAGGGGTTAGGGTTTAGGGTTTAGGGGTTAGGGGTTTAGGGTTTGGTGTTTGGGGTTTAGGATGGTTTCGGGTACGGGGTTTAGGAGTTTAGGGTTTAGGGTTTGGGGTTCAGGGTTTAGGGTTTAGGGTTTAGGATGGTTTCGGGTACGGGGTGTAGGGTGTACAACTGGATGAGCCCAAAGCCCCGAGCTTGGGGTTCAGGGTTTAGGGGGTTTAGGGTTTAGGAATTTAGGGGTTCAGCGGTTCAGGGTTTAGGGTTTAGAGGTTCAGGGTTCAGGGTTTAGGGTTTAGGGGTTCAGCCCAAGGCCCAGAGTTTAGTCCTTTCTTGTCTTTTTCAGGATTTAGGGTTGGTTTGTACATTGATTCGTATTTTTAGAGGGTTGTATAGGGCTTAGGGTTTAGTCTTTAGGGTGTTTAGTCTTTTCTTGTCTTTTTCAGGGTTAGGCCCCTACAGTAAACCCAAGATCCGAAACTCAAAAACCCTACTTGGAGGATCAATGGGACTTAGTAGCGTCCTTAAGGGGTTCCTTAAAGGGTTCTATAAGAGATCTATAGGGTTTAGAGTTTAAGGATCATGGGACTTAGTAAGTAGGGTTATAAGTACCTTAGTTGGGGTTATAAGTAACGATAAATGTAGTTACCTTACTTATAACCCCAGTTACTAAGTCCCATGATCCTTTAAGTAAACCCCTGAAAGGCCCGAAGATAGAAAGGCGGAGCCAAAAGCTCCTGAACCCTCATGTAGGAACCTGATTAAGAAATCCTGGGCCTATAACCCCAAAATACGGTTGATGGACAAAATCCTGCATGACCCATTATAAGGAATATACCATAATTCCCATAGTTTAGGGTCCTTAGGGTCATGCAGGATTTTGTCCATCAGCCGTAGTAGGATTCATACAAAGAACTCAGTAAAGTCCCAAGGTTTCTTAATCAGGTTCCCACATTCGTCCTTTTGGCCTTCTTTTCAGGGTTTTGGGTTGGTAGGTCCCTAAACCCTAAACTCTAAACCCTAAACCCTGAACCCTAAACCCTAAAGCCTGGTTCGTATTTCAGAGGGTTAGGACTTAGTGTTCAGGCTCTAGGTTCCTGAGTAGTACCCTTTTGTCCTTTTTGGTTTAGGGTCCCCTTATTGAAGCTGAATATTAGGAAAAAGGGTACCCTTATTATAAAGGGGTTACTCAGGAGCCTAGGTGTTCAGGCTTTAGGGTGTGCACTGTCTGTTTAGTATTTCAGAGGGTTGCGGATGGTTCAGGGGTATAGGGGAGTTTCCGAAGATTGGGGGTACCTTATTTTGGGGTCCTTATCATAAGGATCCTACTATTTAGGGTTCTATTTTTTGGTTCCCCTATTTTCGGAAATTCCCATAGGGTTTAGTGTGTACGGTGCGCAGTTTAGTATTTCAATGGGCTTATGATGCTCGAGGGCGTCGATTTTGAAAGGGTTTGGGGTTGAGGGCTTCATTGATTTGCTGGGATCTCGGGTTTATTTACGGGTTTCTCTGGTGGCTATTTCGGGTCCGAGGCTCAGGGCTTCTTTTGCAAAATGGAGTTGGCGGCTTGTGATTTCGGTGTAGGGTGTCTTTTGTTTAATAAGATTTAGGGTTCAGGGCTTTCTTGGCGTCTGCGCAGATAGCCTTTAACATTTTGCCTCTGCAGAAGATGATACCAATGCTTGACAAGGCTTCGGGCCATGCTTTGCAACAACTAGGGTTTAGGACTTCTCTTGTTGCATGGGTTTAGGGTTTAGGGTCCCGCAATCCTGAACTCCAAAGACTAAACCCTAAACCCCAAACCCCAAAGACTAAACCCTAAACTCCAAAGACTAAGCCCTAGACTCTAAACTGCTTACCCGAGCCTTGAGCCCTAATCCGTCAGGTAAAAGTCGACCAAAAGGATCCAGAAGGGGTGAATGCGCTCATGCACGCGGCTTCGGGGGGCTACATACAGGCACATCCCTAGTAGCTGAGTGGATACACTTTACACTTTTTGGGATAGTATTACCCACTATAAAACTGAAAGTGTCCACTTTTTGGGGCTTATGAACTCAGCAACTGATCATCTGGGGTCTGGATTTTGGGTTCAGGTTCAGGGTGCAGTGTTTCAAGGTTTGAGGTTCAGGATTAAAGTTTTGTTGAGGGTTTAGATTTTGGGTTTAGGGCTTAGGGTTGATATTGCGAGTCCAGATGCTTTGGGCCGTTTCTTTCTTGTGGGGGGTTCAGACCGATAGACGCGAGACACCAAACTCGAGTGCCGCAAGCTCGGCATGAGGTCTGTGGCCGAGTATCATGACCTCGTTAACTCAAGCAATCATGCCTTTTGTTACCAGGCCCTAAATCCGACTGTCAGCCAGAATTGATGCTCGCAGGTTTTGCTGGGGGGCCATTCGATGACTTCTCCAAATATGCTTGCTGAATACTTGCCAACATCATGCCCCTCCTTGATTTAGGGTTTAAGGTTTAGGGGTTTAGGGTTAGTTTAGGGTTTAGGGGTTTAGGGGTTTAGGCGTTTAGGGTTTAGGGGTTTAGGATTTAGGGTTTAGGGGTTTAGGGTTTTAGGGTTTAGGGTTTAGGGTTTAGGGTTAGGGATATAACCATACCGCAATCCACACACCAAAGCCCTGACCTACTTACTAAGGCGCCGATACTACACCTGAGGCCCAAAACTTCAATCCCAAGTCGGACAGGGCATGGGGGGTCATTTACATGCAAAAACCCTAAACCCTAAACCCCTAAACCCTAAACCCAAAACCCAAAACCGTCAAAAACCATACAGGGACTACAAGGGATTGTTTTTTTGGTCCTCCTACAGCAACCCTCTCAACAGCTTAGGTGTCAAGGTTGCTTCTTCGGTACTCAGAAAGACTGGGCTTGAGCTGAAAAGGTTCCTGAGTCTTATGTTCGCAAGACAGGCTCATGGAAGTTTAAGTATCAATGGGCCCCAAATCATGGCAAGATTAGCATTACGGTGCAAGTAATTTTGCTTCAAACTGGTCATGGCCCCGCAGCCCTAAACCCTAAACGCTAAACCCTCAAACCTAAACCCTCAACCCTAAACCCTCAACCCTCAACCCTCATCCCCAAACCCTAAAGGCCAGATGATCTACCTTCAAACCCTGCGCACATCTGACAATCAGCCCGAAGCCTCGAGGTAGGCTCGGTCCAGGTCGTGCGGTTTCTCGTAGAGAAAGGGGCTCGGATTTCGGCGAAAGATGATATGGGCGAAACCGCGCTGATGAAAGCATGCACCTGTGCTGCAAGAGGGTTTAGGGTTTAGTTCAAGAGTTCTGCCCAGAATTCCGAAAATCACAAGCATCGATGCTTGAGATTTCGTTGCTCTAGCAGCCTCCGCGAGAGCAGCCTACTACCCAAAATGCTTTTCAGAAACCTTTACATGAACTACTTGATCTCAACAACTCGAAGTGTAATGCCCCTTATCTTGAATCCCAACACCTGGAAGGCCAGAGTTTTCGAGGCACACAAATCGCAAGCCTGTCAAGTCCTAATCCGTACCCACAGCTTGCGAACGTGCTGGTCTTGACGTCTTCGGACGCAGTGCTTGTTGGTTTTCTTGTCACATTCTCAATGTGACGGTTTCATTATTTATCGCGATCAGAACTGACAGCAGTGATTGAAGCCACCTTCATTCCGATGCTAGATAGCGATGATGGTGACGAGTTGATGTAATAAAAAATAGCACTGATTATGAGATGGAGCTGCGAGTGGTGACATTGTTTCGCTGTGCAGGCCATGATGACGAGCAACAGTGCAGCAACAGACAACTGTCATCATTGAAGGGTTCAGGCTGTTGAACAAAGTCGTGGTCGGGCTTGTTGATGAGGCACACGAAAACCCTGGTAAGATCGGGTGTCTTTTTCTCCATGTGCCGGCAGCTAAAAGTGTAGGGTAAAAGTTTCGTAGCGTTTAGGATTAAGACCTCCGAAACCCTAAACGCGACAGTCTAACCATGAGGGGGAACCACTAAACCGTGAATTGCATAAACCCTGAACCCAGGTAAAGAAGGGCATACAGACATCATCCAATTCTTGGTGGAGGCGAGACGTTGTGGCCGAGCCTTCGGGCAAACGATTCAATTCACCATAGGGGCTTAAATGATTACCTACAGTATTCTGGGGGGTTCCTTACTATAATGGGCCCCCAAACCCTATTCTAATTATTAAGGCCCCTATATTATAGCCCCTTAAAGTAGCCCTTATAAACATAATGGACCCTCAAACCCTATTCTAATTGTTAAGGTCCCTATATTATGCAACCGTCATAGGGTTTAGGGTCTCAACTTCGGGTTGAGGGTGTAGGTTTGGGTTTAGTCACTGTCGTAGCAATCATCATGGCCAGAAGGTTTAGGGTTTAGGGGTTTAGGTTTTAGGGGTTTAGGGCAGTTTAGGGTTTAGGGTTAAGGGTTTAGGGCAGTTTAAGGTTTAGGGCTTAGGGTTTCTTAGCAATAAAGTAATAGTGTCCCCTTGAGCTGCCCTCTGCTAATTGTTGAGGCCCTTACTTCGCGAATACAGCCACGATAAGAATCGCTAACAAGTACTGTAATAGGGGTCGGTGTATCTTAGTCACCTACCTTTGGTTAGTAGGGAATGGAGGAATGGGGTACACTTATAACTACTATTAGTACCATTCCTCCATTCCCTACTAACCAAAGGTAGGGTCATCGGTTTAACATGACAGCCCACTCCTCCGACGGGAAATGGTAAGGAGAGTTTCTATCTACGTAATTATTTGTAGCTCACTCCTGGTACTGGAGAGGCCTGAATAATCAGCAATACTATTCTATGGGGATTCTTATTCTAATGGTACTACAATATCCCCCCAAAACCTTTTCTACTTGTTAAAATGAAAAGACCAGGCAAGGTCTGGACGCCCCGCCAACTCTTCGAACATTGTAAAGATCAGTTCTTTCAAGTGCAGGAAGCCACCTTTTTCCAGAAAACACAGGCTCAAGGACATGCAGACCTGACCTAGACCCTAAA
Source organism: Symbiodinium sp. clade A Y106 (assembly GCA_003297005.1). Classification (NCBI taxonomy): domain Eukaryota; class Dinophyceae; order Suessiales; family Symbiodiniaceae; genus Symbiodinium; species Symbiodinium sp. clade A. The sequence continues at coordinate 5,265 of BGNK01003531.1, forward strand.
CCCTAGCCGCAAACCCCAAACCGCCCCAAACCCCTGAAATCAAAGGCCGCAACCCCCAACCATGACCCCACATGGAGGATCGTGGGACTTAGTAAGTAGGGTTATAAGTACTTGAATTGGGGTTACAAGCAGTTATAACTGTAGTTATCTTACTTATAGCCCCAATTACTAAGTCCCATGATCCTTAAACCCTAAACCCTGATAGATCTCCTATAGAACCCTTTAAGGAACCCCTTAAGGAGCCCTTTAAGGATACTAAGTCCCATGATCCTTTATGAACCCTCCTAAACCCTTCTAGTACCCCTATAGATCCGTTAAAGGGACAGGGACCCTGACACCCCAATTACTAAGTCCCATGATCCTTTAAGTACTCTTAACCCTATAAGCCCCAAACGAACCCTAAAAGAACCCTCATAGAACCCTGAAAGGCACCCCAATTACTAAGTAAGTCCCATGATCCTTTAAGTACTCCTAACCCTATAAGCCCCAAACGAACCCTAAAAGAACCCTCATAGAACCCTTAAAGGCACCCCAATTACTAAGNCCCATGATCCTTTAAGTACTCCTAACCCTATAAGCCCCAAACGAACCCTAAAAGAACCCTCATAGAACCCTTAAAGGCACCCCAATTACTAAGTAAGTCCCATGATCCTTTAAGTACTCTTAACCCTATAAGCCCCCAAACGAACCCTAAAAGAACCCTCATAGAACCCTACACCCCAATTACTAAGTAAGTCCCATGATCCTTTAAGTACTCTTAACCCTATAAGCCCCCAAACGAACCCTTAAAGAACCCTCATAGAACCCTACACCCCAATTCACAAGCAGCCACCCAGATCCGAAGCCCGCGTCCCGGCCACGCCCACGCCAGGCCCAAGCAGCACAACGCAAGAAGGGGCCCCTTGCCGAGGAAGTCAAGTCTCTTCAAGAGCTTTGGGTTTAGGGTTTAGTGTTTCAGGTTTAAGGTTTAGGGTTTAGGGTTTAAGGTTTAGGGTTTAGGGTTTAAGGTTTAGGGTTTAGGGTTTAAGGTTCAGGGTTTAGGGTTTAGGGTTTAGGGTTTAAGGTTTAGGGTTTAGGGTTTAAGGTTTAGGGTTTAGGGTTCAGAGCTTGGGGTTGAACTTGAAAACTAGGACTCATACTGGTCCAAATGTTCCATCATGTAGTTCTAGTGCAATAGGGGATTGACCCTAATATGGTACCCCAAATAGTAGGATCCTTATTATAAGGACACCCCCAAAAAGGTACCCGTAATTGTCGGAAACTCCCGTATAACTTGAAGTCTTGTTCTACGTTAGGGGCAGGTTGAAGAAGCAGCGCACACGTGCCAATTGGATTTTTGATTTAGGGTTTAGGGTTTACTTTCGTGCTGGTACGAAGTACATATGCGATTTTATTTTTAGATTTTCAGTTTGTTAAATCTCCAAGGTAGAATACTTGGAGCATCATAAGTATGCCTCCTTAGGTACAGAGTCAGCCCCGACGACTGCATTCAGGACCTTACTCATGACTCCGCATGAGCCTTGAAGCAGGACACAGGTCTTATTGAATACTTATACTAGGTAGGGCTTTGGGACGTTTTGTGCTTTTCCCTTATTGGGCTCAAAGAGGATCTTATTTACTAATATTTTTCAATCGCCTTAAAAGCCCCACCTAGTGTAGTTGAAGTTTCCTGAACCCTACACCAAAGCCCTGAAGTCGGCAAAGCCGCGTAAAGCAGCAGGACATAGCAGGACTTTAGCACTCTTAGGACTTGCTTTGTATTTTTTATTACAAGAAAACTCCATGGGACGATTAAACGTATCATGCTTCTTGCGGTTCTTAGGGCTTTGAAGAGGAAGCCCCAAACCTCATAATCTAAACCCTAAACCCCAAGTGCCAAACCCAAAACCCCCAACCCAAAACCACAAACCCAAAACCCGAAACCCTAAGCCCCAAACCCTAAACCCTAAACCCTCAAACTCCTTCCTGGATCCCCCGAAGCCTAGCCCAGGCCCTCTCTAAGTGGTGGCAAGGACGAGGCACAGCAATCGCTGATGCGCCTTGAACGCAAGAAACCTGAAATTAGAATTTGTGGGTGTAAGGTTCCTAGCTGAGTGGATACACTTTACACTTTTTTGGGACATTATTACCCACTATAAAACTGAAAGTGTACACTTTTTGGGGCTTATGAACTCAGCAACTAAGGTTGGGGGCTTCGGATTACAAGTTTCGGATTCAGAGTTTAGGGTTACGCTCCAGTTTAGGTGCAGGGCGTAGACGATAGGTGCAAGACCCCTGATGCTAAACCCTCGAAGTTCACGAACTAAAGCTTCTGGATGTTCTACCGATTTGTCTCTCCATGTACTCACGGAGACTCAACAGCCTTTGTTTTGTAGTTCAGGGTTTAAGGTTTAGGGTTTAAGGGTTTAGAGGGAACCCTAAACCTAAACCCGAGACGTAGTTTAGGGTTTAGGATTTGGGGTTTGGGTCTCCAGGGTTGGCTGGGAATTTCACTTGGAGGATGAGGGGAATTACTAAGTAAAAGTATAAGTACCTGAGTTAGGCTTGTGAGTACCTATCAATATACTGACCTGATTTAAAGCCCTATTTGTGAAGTCCCATGATCCGTTAAACTCTAAAGCCTCATATAAAGACTCATAAAGAACCCTTTTAAGGAACCCTTTAATAGTTCCCGCATCCCATCATCCATTAAGTAGGGTTTACTCCTTTTTGGTGCCTGGAGTCCTTTCTAAACCCATCCTTTCCGCTGTCGCAGGCGCGAGAAAAAGCGGATCTTGGACATGAAGGATGACGAGGGAGTGCCGCTGAGACTGCAGCTTTTTCCGGGTTTCCGCGAGTGATTTACGGTCTTAGATCTTGCCATTTAAGGTTTGTAGGCTTTGTACTTGGAGGTTCATGGCTAGTTATAAGTGGGCTTAAAAGTAGGGTAACTATAGTTACAACCCATACTAAGGGACTTATAACTTCACTTGTAACTACCCATAAGCCTCCAAGTAGGGCCTTTAGGACTTGTAGGGTGTTTTTTTGGGTTTAGGTTGAGGTGTAGGGGATGGGCTTAGGGTTTAGGGTCTAGGGTTTAGGTTGAGGTGTAGGGGGTGGGTAACTCACCTCGACACATGCCAGGCCCTAAACCGAGGAGTAACTTTCCTGAACACTTGAAGTAGGAATTCGCCAAGGCATCACGCCCACTTTGGAAGCAGGAAAGCGTCGCAATGCGAATATGCGTATACTAGTTCACCAGCTATGGGTGGTTGTCAAAATTAGGGTCCCTTTTTAGGTCCTAAACATAATACGGCACCTACTATTTGGGGTACCCAAAGAGGGACCATAATTTTGACAACTACCCATATAATACACCCTACCCACCAAAGCCTGGTCTGGATATTCAGGTCCCTAAAGTTTCACGGGTAATTTAAATTTAGTTGTCGGGGATTGGCTGCAGGCACATCCGCCTTTGTTCTTTTCCATGTGTTCCTGCGTTTTGTAGAGTTTAGAGTTTGTACCGCTGCAAGGTTTCAGAAGGAACAACTGTCCCATGATCCTTAAACCCTAAGCCCTTGTACATTCTCTTATGGAGCCCTTTAAGGAACCCCTTAAGGAGCCCTTTAAGTTACTAAGTCCCATGATCCTTCAAGTGGCTTTCCCAAAGGCTCCATGTACCTTTATAGTAGATACTTAAGCCTTAAACGGGTCCCTATATAGGTATTTTAAGGCCCAAGTATATGGGAGTTTCCGAAAATTAGGGGGGTACCTTATTTTGGGGCCCTTATAATAAGGATCCTACTATTTCGGGTACTATATTAGGGTCCCCTATTTTCGGAAACTCCCATATGTACTACCATTAGGGTTCCCAGAGACTCCAATATCCCTTAATTAAGGAGTATAACTTTTTAAATCATACTAGGGATTCTTACATACTCTAAGGTATATTCCTTCTATATGGGTGGTTGTCAAAATTAGGGTCCCTTTTTGGGTACCCTAAATAACATGCGCCGTACTACATTAAGGACCTTAAACCCTAAACCCCTAAACCCTAAACCCTAAACCCTAAAGCCTAAACCCTAAACCCTAAACCCTGGGTACATGGAGCCTTAGGGCTTTCTTTCAGGCTCGAGGTCCAGGCCCTCCCTCCGCCGCCCCCCACCTCCGGCTCCTCGCCGACAGCCTGCTTCCCAGAGACTCCAAAGTAAGGAATATTCCTAAGGGTTCCTTAAAGGAATCCTTAAAGGGATCTACAAGAGTCCTACAAGGGAATTAAGGAATATGCCAGAAATCATAGTAGGATCCCTGATATGACTAAAGGAATATTCCTGAATTCAGGAATATCCCCTAAATCATAGTAGGATCCCTGATATGATTTAAGGAATATTCCTGAATTAACGGAAACCCCCAGATCATAGTAGGATCCCTGATATGAGTTAAGGAATATTCCTGAATACCCTTATATAGAACCCTTATAGATCCCTTTAAGGAGCCCTTAGGTATAGTCCTTAATTCAGGGCATATTTTGGAGTTTTTCGGTTGTCCAAGGACTGCCCTCATGAAAGCCGCCGAGCAGGGCGAGGGTGATGTGGTGCCTCCTCTGCTTTAGCTGAACTCTAACATAGGCGCCCAAATAATTACCAGTCCTATTGTGGGGGCTCCTAAATATGGTTATAGTATAATGTACCTCAAAATCCTGTTCTAATTATTAAGGCGACTATATTCACCCTTAACTTCGAAGCCAAATCGTAAACCGAAACTTCAGCATACATCCCATGATCGTGTAGGTCTTCAATAAAGCAGACTACCCATGATCCCTCGAGCAGGCTCAGGCTTCACAGAGCTTCTAAACCCCTGAACCCTCAACCCTAAACCCTAAATCCCTAAACCCCTAACCCCTAAAGCCCAAACCCTAATAAACCCTAAACCCCTAAACCCCTAACCCCTAAACCCCTAAACCCCTCAACCCTAAACCCCTAAACCCAGGGTTTCAGCGGCTTTTTGGGATCGGGCGCAATCTGAAGAGATCCGAATTCTCCGGCACCTTGAAGCCTGGACTGACTACGGGGGTTTAGGGTTTAGGCTTTAGGGTTTAGGGTTTAGGCTTTAGGGTTTAGGGTTCAGGCTTTAGGCTTTAGGCTTTAGGGTTTAGGGTTTAGGCTTTAGGCTTTAGGGTTTAGGGTTTAGGCTTTAGGCTTTAGGCTTTAGGGTTTAGGGTTTAGGCTTTAGGCTTTAGGGTTTAGGGTTTAGGGTTTTAGGGTTTAGGCTTTAGGCTTTAGGCTTTAGGGTTTAGGGTTTAGGGGGTTTAGGGTTTAGGGCTTCCCGGAACCCCAAGTCTCATTCCCAGAAGCCCAAGCCCGAAATGCCTGATCCTGAAACCCTAAATCCTAAACTCTAAACTCCTACACCTGAGAACCTCTAAACCCCACCACTGTTTTGTAGGTTCTTTTTACAAACCCTACTATGGAATTTATAGGGGCCCTACAAAACCGTAGGTTTTGTAAGGTGAAGGTAGACCCTGCCGGCCCCACCCCGAGGTGCAAATCCTCGCGGACGATGGGGCTTCCCTCGACCTGAAGGATGACGAAGGCGGACTTTGAGCCGTTGAAGTTTAGGGTTTAGGGTTTGGGGTTTAGGCGTTTAGGGGTTTAGGGGTTTAGGGGTTTAGGGGTTTAGGGGTTTAGGGTTTAGGGGTTCAGGGTTTAGGGTTATCGAGGTTTGAACAGTTATATAGTAGTAACTGGCCTTTTCTGAAAGGCGCCTGAGGGACGGTACTTGCGGTTTTGTGGCTCGTGAAGATATGCTAGGGTTTAGGGTTTAGGGTGTATGGTTATGAGTTGAATTTTGAAATCGACTGCTGCATAAAACGTAGTCGGCCTTATGGCAACCTGACAGGCTGGCTTCGTGAACACTAAGGGTTTAGTTGGGGTTTAGGGTTTGTGAGTTTCTGGGCACCATACAACCCCTCTCAAAACTCACAGTTTTCATCTTTCCGTCGTGAACTGGGCTGGGCAACCGCTACCCATGAACCTCCAAGCACTGTCGACAGCCCAAGGTCCCTCCAGCGTGTAACACCCCTAGAGCCTTTCAACAGCCAAGCGCGTGTAGGATGGGATGTGCTGATGTGGGCGGCGCTTAGCGGCCACTTTGAGTGCCTCAGCTGCCCACTGCCTAGGTTCCTGAGTAGTACCCTTTTGCCCTTTTTGGTTTAGGGTCCCCTTATTAAAACTGAATATTTGGAAAAAGGGTACCCTTATTATACAGGGGTTACTCAGGAACCTAGGCACCGAGGGATTGGGGTTGGATGGCTTAGAGTTCAGGGGAGTTTCTCTTCAGGGTTGAGGGTTCAAAGGTTTCGGGTTTACTTGAGAGTTGAGGGGATTGGGGTTTTGAGTAGTAACGCTGAAAAAGGGAATGTCTTCTGAATCAGGAGACCAAAAAGGATATGAGGTATGTTACTTGATTTAGGTGTATTGAGCTTTCTGGTTGTATAGTTTGACATTTGCAGAGCCCTTGAACCGAAGCCGCACACCCCAAAGCTCCTAAACCCTAAACCCTAAACCTTGCGGTGTAGTGATTGGCCTTTTGGGAGTTTAGGCTGTCGGGTTGACTGTTGGTGTGGCCGCTGCAGGGTGCTTGTGGCTCCTTCAACCGCGAAAAGATCAGCCTATAGCTTCAGATAGTCCTTAATGAGTAGCTTCGGTGCTTTCTAGGTGCTAAGCCCTAAACCCTGAACCTGTGTGGCTTTCTGGTGGGATGGTTTTTAGTTTCACGCTGACGGCCCGAAGGGCCAGCGCTGGAGCAGAGAGGCGTAGTTCAGCTAAACAAAACCCTAAACTCCCTAAACCCTAAACCGTTTGTTTTTTAACTGTGAGGAAAAGGAGCTCAAACAAAAAAACCGTTCGTTTTTCTGAAATGCTCGAAGCTGAACACATGGGATTTTCCGGGGTGCCTTATCTTGGGGTCCTTATAATAGGGATCCTACTATTCAGGGTACTAGGTTAGGGTCCCCTATTTTCGGAAACTCCCACCTTGGCATGCATGCGAGGATTTGCGAGCTCCTGGTCGGCACCTTTCACATGTCGCCAGACTATGCCACAGAGAAAGGACCGAGCAGCAACATCATGGATACATAGAAAGACGGACAGACAGGCAGATATGCATATAAGTATGGATATAGGTGGTTAGACTAGATGTAGACATAGATATAGCAACCCTAAAAGTGCCATAAAGACCCTGCCGAACCCAAGAACAAACTACTCGCTCTGTCGCGCTGTCGCTTTGTCGCTCTCTCTCTCTCTGTCTCTCTTCATATGTATTCTGAGATCTGTCTAACTATGTATATACCTGTAGATATGTATCTTTCATTTCTGAGGCACACGCCCCACCCTAGGGCCTCAACCACAAGCCTTCCTTCCTCAACACCTTTGTGAACGTGCTGTCAACGCTTAAGGTCGAGGAAACCCCAAGCGGACGGTACCGCTTTAGGTTTAGGGTTTGGGGTTTTGACTTTTGGGCCAACCATCAACCTCAAGACAATCTCTTGCCGGCAGGAGAGACTGCATTGATGAAGGCAGCGGCGAACGGCCATTGGGACGTGTGCGAGTTCCTGATTACGGAGGGGGCCAAGGCCACTCGAACCCTGAATGAGGAGTTTCAGGATTTATCAAGTTTGTATAGAGTCTGGAATTTTCCTCAGGGCTTACAGTGTTGTTCTACTACTTTAATAGGGTTGTTTGAGAAGGTTCATTCCTGTTGCTTTTCATATCAAAAGTTGGGGGCTCTTACAAGGCCTCTGAATTGCATACCGAATTTCTTAAACTTAGAAAGGCACTAAGCTGGATGCCTAAGCCGGATCCTCAAGCCAAGACTTAGCTGGTGAATCAGCTGGACCCTGGAACCCTAAACCCGAAACCCGAAACTGCAAACCCGAAACCCTACATCATTAAGCTCTTAGCAGGTGAATCAGCTGGACCAACACCATCAGACCGCCTTGATGTGGGCCGCTTCGGAGGGGCATTTGGCCACGGTCACTGGCCTGGCGAAGAAGGTGCGGGTTTCGGGTTTAGGGTTCTTTTGGGGCGCTTTGCTTTTTTGGTTCAGGGTGGATGGGGTTTGGGGCTTCAAGGTTCAGGGCTTTATGGCTTTGGGGCTTGGAGCTTGCTTGAAGGGGCAGGGGACTTAGTAAGTAGGTTATAAGTAGCGTTATAAGTGCCCTAAATGGAGTTACCCTTATTATGACCCTACTCATAACCAACTTACTAAGTCCCCTGCCCCTTGAAGTAAGGGTTTCCGCTTTAGGGTTAGGGCCTGTGGGATTAACTTTTTAAATTCAGAACTCTAGGGCTGATGGGTCGGGTTCTTTGGACTTAAGAGGTCCATGGTTTGGGGTTTAGGAATTTTAGGGCTTTAGGGTTTAGAGTTTAGGGTTTGGGGTTTAGGAATTATAGGGTGTAGGGTTTTTCTCTGCGCTTTGTGTTGGTTGGGGGGGTAGGATGAGTTTGTTCATTTGGGGGGCTGTAGGGTTGCCGAGTAGAGCTGAGGGCTGGGCGGCATCCTCGTTGTTTTGCACAGTAGCTGTCCAACCCGAGCTCCCAGAGCAAGAGCCCTGCCCAAAGTTGTGAACGTTAACCCGAAGGGCAACGCCGTCTCCCCTAAACCCTAAACCTGCACCCTAAGCCCCAAAACCTAAACCCTGTACCCTACGCCCTACAGCATAAAGCCTCAACTGTGGCAGACGCAGTCCTGCATGAAGGCTTTGGAGCCATGAGGACTGCATGATTCTTCTATCCAGAAACGTCCACGCGCGCTCGGTACCTCCAGCACGGGCATCGATATGCGCAGCTGGATACCCGAAGTCTTGGCAAACCCCGGTAAAAAGCTCCATACAGCCCTCATAAAAATCCTTGAAAGACCCATGTAAAGCTAAAACCTTACAAAGCCTTCTGAAACCCAAAGCTCAAGAATCCTAATCCCAAAGCATATACCCTCAACCTCCTGAGCCCCAGAAGCAAGAAACAAGCCCTAAACCCCCAACGCCCAAAGCCCTAATATGTCCTAATATCCTATAGTACTCTTACTACCTTTTAGGTTCCTTCAGGGAACTCTTGCAGGGACCCCGCAAAGGAATCCTTCAAGCACTCCTCCAAGGAACCCTGAAGCCTAATTAAACCCGAACCCTCAAACGAACCCTAAAAACCCTAAGCCCTAAACCTTTAAGGAACCCCTTAAAGAACCGATCCCTAGTCTAATCATGATGCCCTCAACGGAGCGCTAAACCCTAAGCCTTTAAGGAACCCCTTAAAGAACCCTTCATGAAGCCCTCAGCAATGAGACTCCGAGTGGCCAGGATGCCAAGGTGGATCAGGTCACAAAGCAGGGCAAGCACCGGGGCTGCTTTTAGGGCCTCCTTTAAGGCTTCCTTTCAGGGTTCCTTTGGGGGCTCCTTTTAAGGGACTCCGGCTGTGCCTTGCTGTGGAGGCTCCTTGATCGGCTATAGAGGCTTGCCACGAAAAGGAATAAAAGGGTCGTACCTCCTTCCTTGGGGCAAAGGATTCTTAAAGGGCTCCTTTAAGGCTTCCTTTCAGGGTTTCTTTAAGGGATCCTTTAAGGGATCTGTAGGGTTCCTTACAGGTTTCCTTCAAGGGTTCCTTTAAGGGTGCCCTTAAGGGGCTCCTTTAAGGGTTTAGGTTTTAGATGGGTTTCAAGTCCTGCGGCTGCTTTACGGGCCCTTTTAGGGGCTGCGTTAAGGGTTTCTTGGGGTTAGGTGCTCTGAGGGTGTTTGGGATGAGGCTTGGGTTCTTTGTGTTTGAAGTTTTTTAAGTTTTCTTTTTCGATTTCGGTTTTGCTTTTTCTTGGTTGCCGGCCCTAAACCGTAAACCCTAAACCCTAAACTTTTGGGTTGGGTTTGGGGGCTTTGGATGTGGGGCCTAAGGCTTGTTGGGAGTTTGGGACTGAAGGTTGGTCCTTGCAGGAAGTAATTTTTAGGGTTTAGGGTTTAGGGCTTAGGGTTTAGGGTTTAGGGTTTAGGGCTTAGGGCTTAGGGTTTAGGGTTTTTAACATCATGGCTCCTATCAGGATGCTGCAAGCCCTACACCCCAAATCACAAACCCTAATCTCGGCCAGCATCTAGGGTTTTGTAATCCTGTGTTTTGGGGTTTTGGGTGTAGGGCTCGCAGCTCATGATGCTCGGGTAGTTGTTCAGTATTAAGGTTTGAGAAGGGTTTAGGGTTGAATGGGATTCGCTGGCCCCTAACTCTGAACCTATGCCACCTAGTGATGTCGGGTTTGGGATCTGGAAAGATCTTTCGACTTCTATGGTCCCTAATCCTCCTTGGAGGATCATGGGACTTAGTAGGTAGGGTTATAAGTTAGTTATAAGTACCTGAATTGGGGTTATAAGTAATTCCTTACTTATAACCCCAAATACTAAGTCCCATGATCCTTCAAGTAATCCCTCGGGTCCACCTAGGGCTAAGAGATCTAGGAACAGAAAGGGCCGATGACCTCCAATCGCGCCTCCAAACGTTTACAGAGTTCATAGGGTTTGTACGCCTCGAAGCTGGGTTCCCGTGAAGGAGTTTAATCATGTTACAACAATCAACATTTAATAATATTGTTTCCTTCATATTTGTTAACTTAATTAACTTAGATAGTGAACGGGGGAACTTTAAACTTTTTGGCCTTATACATTAGCTCTATCTTAGAAGGTTTGAACTTTTTGGGGCCCGGTTGTTCAAGAAGAGAGTTAAATCCTTTACCAGCAACCCAGGAAGGGATTTATCGGGCTGAGAGTGCAACCTGCGCCCGAAGTCCGAATGCGGATAGAAGCTTGGGACTTTGCTCTCGGATAAGCCTGGGTTTTAGGGGTTTAGGGTCTAGAGGTCGGAGCAGTTAGTGGAACTAATAGTCACATATTGTGGTCTCTACATGAGTTGGCATTGTTACGTCCACCAAAACCCTATTCTAATCAGCCAGGCTCTTACACTTAGAAAGCTTACTGAAAGGTTCGTGGATGCACCGTAAGGAGGGTCGATGAGTAGAGTATCCATAGCTAGACAGCTAAACATGTGCCCAACGAAAGCTTGGATAGCCGTAGCCAGGGAAAAAGATGCGAACATACCATGTTACACTGCGGCAAAGTGCCACAGAACCTTCGCTGTTTCCAGCTCCTGTCAAGCTTTCCCACAACCTACACAGAGCAAGAGGCGCTGCAACCTCAACCCTAAAACTTAAATCTCCGAGCCCGTAAGGACGGCCCTCCTCCTGGCCGCGCAGTTCGGGCGCCAGGAGCTGGGTCATAGTTGATCTTGCCCGTGAGTTGTGTTTGGGTTGTCCCTAAACCCTAAACCCCTAAACCCCTAGAACCCTACACTCTGAACCAACTTCTCCCGATATGTGAACGTTAAACCCGAAGCCCCGAAGGTATGGGGCCGATAGTCCAAGTGTCCTTCGGTTGATGGACAAAATCCTGCATTACCCATTATAAGGAATATACCATAATTCCCATAGTTTAGAGTCCTTAAGGTCATGCAGGATTTTGTCCATCAACCGTTTCTGTCCGCCCGGGCGTGCTGCCTTGGCCCTTGCAGAATCATTAAAAATTCTGCACGTCCAAAGACTCTAACATAGGAGCCTCAATACTTACCTTTACTATTTTGGGGGTTCCTTATTATAATTATAGCATAATGGGCCCCGAAACCCTATTCTAATTATTAAGGCCCCGATATTATAGTACCCTTATAGATCCCTTATAGTAGCCCTTAGAAACCCCTTCAAAGGAACCTATTAAGGCCCCTACATTCCAACGACTCTACTACGCGAAACCCCAAGACCTTGCAACCGGAGAGACCCAAAAGCCTCTTGCCGAACTTCTCTACGCGTTTAGGCTTTAGGGTTTAGGGTTGAGGGTTTAGGGTTTAGGCTTTGTTTGCTTCAGAAGGGAAACCTTAACCCTAAACCTTATATAAATCTTAAAGCCCTAAGCCCTGAACCCCCAAACCTCAAACCCTAAACCTCCAAGCGCCACCAGGAGATCTGCAAGTTTCTGATCAGCAAGGGAGCCAAGGTCGGGATCTCCCTCCAACAAAGTATCTCTAGATATCTTTAGACATTCAAGGGTTTACTTGAAGGCGCAGGGGACTTAGTAAGTAGGTTAGAAGTAGAGTTATAAGTGCCCTAGATGGAGTTACCCTAATTATAACCCTACATATAACCAACTTACTAAGTCCCCTGCCCCTTCAAGTAGGGTTTAGGGTTTCGGGATCCCGCTCCAACAAAGTATCTTTTTACATTCAAGGCTTCGCAGGCGGCTATAGACCTTCGAGGGCCTTAGTTTAGGGTGTTGGGGCTGAGGTGTGGTTCGTTTAGGGTTACAGTAACCCCCATAAAGTTGGAAACCGGATTAAGGCCAAATGGTGCTGGGATTCCTTATACATTCCTCCTAAGGATTGAGGCTGTTGGGTTTCCATCTTTAGGCCTTTTTTCCCAAGTAACCTACCTTTGAAGGGGCCCAAGGGTTGAGGCTTTTGGGTTTCCAACTTTTGGGCTTCTACTGAGTTGGTTATAAGTAGGGTTCTCCATTAAGGGCACTTATAACTCTACTTATAACCTACTTACTAAGTCCCCTGCCCCTTCAAGTAGGCGTGGTTCGTTTAGGGCTAGGGCCTTCACGGTTTTAGGTTCGGATTTCGGAGTCCAGGCTTCAGCGGCCCTGGTTTTAGCTTCGTTCCAGGGTTCAGGGTTCAGGGTCCAGGGTTCAGGGTTTAGGGTTTAGGGTTTAGGGCCCTGGATTTTAGCTTTGGGCGTTCGCTTGTCTTGAGCAGAACTTGTAGGTTCAGGATATTGAAACTACACGGGTTTTCTTGAGATTTCGGATTTGTCTGCACAGATTGGGGATTTGGGTCTGCGTCGGGGTTACGCCTACATTGCAGCTTCTCTTGTTTTAGCATCTGCACATCCATGGGTGAAAACTGACGCGATTTGTGTTCAGGTTCTCCTTCGCCGGATGCATGCATCGTGTGTTCCAGCAAGATGGCAGTATTGTGGTTGCGTATGCTGATATCTGCATAGGGATCAAGCCCCTACCCCAGGGAAGGTCCGGACTCCAGTTATTTACTGGCAACCTCGAACCCTGACAGAAGACAACCCAAACCCTGAAGCCCTTCTAGAACCCTCATGAGATCCCTGTAAGAACTCTTAAAACCGGGTTCGCGTCGGCGCAGGGTCGGCGTGCGCAGGAACACCTCCTGGTGAAGCCTTCCCGAACTCTTCAAAGCACCTTCAACAACTACACACAAGACGCCACATTCCAATCCCTAGAAACCTAGCCTGTACCTGTAAGTCTAAACCCTGCAAAACATAGACACTGCGTATCGACCATGTATGTTGTAGGACCTTATATACGCTTTACAGCCAGCTAAGTGCAAAGCCCTATACACCCCAAACCGTGAACCCCTAGTGAATCCAAACCCTGTTCCACGGAGGTGGAGCATCAGGACGAGGACGGCCAGACGGCCTTGTTTTGCGCTGTGCAGGCCCCTTTTTTTCTATATTGTCTGTGTGTGTGTGGGTGTGTGTGTTTCGTGGGACATAGTAAGTAAGTTCGTATTTTGGGTTATTAGTACCCTGATTGGGTCACCCTATGTCCGTCCTTACTTACGGCCTGCTTCCGCTTTTTGATCCTTCCGGAGATCTGGGCACCTGGAGTGCTTTGCATCGCAGAGTTTGGGGTCTGAGTTTCAGGGTTCCCTTCAGGTTATATAAGGGTTCTATAGGGCTTTAGGGTTTGATCAGCTGTGTTTTTTTGGTCCGCTTCTTGGCCGTGCAAGACACGTGAAGTACGTGGTAAATCCTTAAGGAGAAGGGAAACCTCAAACCTAAGCCCCTAACCTCTAAACACTAGCATCCGAACCCTAAGCCATTAGCCCTAAACCAGACCAATGGATTCTCCACACGCTGCACCCGACACAAAACGACCTAAACCCTGAACACACAAAAAACTACCTGTAGTCTCCATTGTAGTTCCTTTTTGGGGTTACCTTATAGGATCCTTATTATATATTTGGTTAAAGGGAACTGCAATGGAGACTATAGGTAGCCCCTAAAGTCTAGAGCTGAAACAACTCACTGAGACGCCAAAATCTCAGCGGTTTACGCGTTGGGCTTTGAGGTGATGATAGTTCTGCTGCGGGAGTTTTTCAAGACTTCTGATCTTGCTTGAGGGGTTAGGCTTTCCATGGCTTTCTTGTATAGCACGGTGGATGCCGTTTTCAGCAGAGCTACCCACGCTGGCAACCTCTCAAGAGCTTCAGATGCGGGTATGTAGTTCGATGTTTAACTTCTGGAAGCCACTACAATGCAAGCTCCTCTGCAACTGACCCAGAAAAGGTATGTCAATCTTTGCATTAACCATCCCAATAGTGTTTCTGGATTGCCGTGGCAATTGTATGGGTTCCACCTTAAACCCTAAACCCCGGCATCCCTGATAGAACACTTGTAAGAACCCTGATTCACCCCTAAAGAAACCTTTGCAGAACCTGAAATCTTGGAGACACTACTTGGAGGATCATGGGACTTAGTAAGTAGGATTTCAAGTAACTTAACTGGGTTTATAAGTACTTATAACTGCTTCCAACCCCACTTACTAAGTCCCATATGGTCCTTTAAGTAGGCGATCCTTTAATTAAGGAACTCATTAAACCATTTTAGGGATCCTACTACAACTTACTTGAAGGGGCAGGGGACTTAGTAAGTAGGTTAGAAGTAGAGTTATAAGTGCCCTAAATGGACTTACCCTAATTGTAACCCTACTTATAACCAACTTACTAAGTCCCCTGCCCCTGCAAGATCCCTAAACCCAAAACTCTAAACCCCTTCAAAGGGATCCTAGGAGTACCTAAAACCAACCTACTAAGTCCCCTGCCCCTTCAAGTAATATTCCTTAATTAAAGGATCCTGGGGTCCCTGGAACTAGACGTCCCTAAACCCTTAAAGATACTGTTGATGGACAAAATCCTGCATGACCCTAAGGACCCTAAACTATGGGAATTATGGTATATTCCTTATAATGGGTAATGCAGGATTTTGTCCATCAGCAGTATCTTATAGTAGACCCCTCATAGAACCCCTTTAAGGAACCCTTTAAGGAACCCCTAAGGATCTCCTTAAGGCTCACTTTAAGGAAACCTTTAAGGATCTCTTTAAGGCTCCCGTTAAGGAACACTTTTTAAGAACCTATAAGGGGTGAGCTGCAGGCCGGCAACCATGAGCTTGTTACGAGCCTGATCGAACTGAAATGCCCCATCGACGCTGGGCTGTGTGGTTTAGGGTTCGGGGTGGTGGTCTAGGGTGTGGGCTTGGGGTTTAGGGTTCAGGGGGTTTAGGGGGCTTAGGGGGTTTAGGGGGTTTGGGGGGTTTGGGGTTTGAGGCTAGGGGCTAGGGCTGGTAGGGTGAAGGGTGGTTGGGGCTTAGGGCGGGTTGTAGGTACCGAAACCCGGAACCGAAGCGCCCTAACGGCAACCTCCCAAGCTACGGATTTCGGTGTTTCAGTGTTTGGGGTTTAGGGTTTGGGGTTTTGTGTTTCAGTGCTTAGGGTTTAGGGTTGAGAGATCTAACACGCAGTCTCCTCTTCGATGTCTGGGTGTTCTGCTCCCATGCAGCCATCAGAGGCCACTCATGCAAGGCTTCTAAAGCCCTTACAAAACCATCATGAACCTTATCAAGCCCTTAGAAAACCCTAAACCCTAAACCCCCTAAGCCCCCAGACTATCCATCCCCTGAACCTTCCAGTCGTACCTGACACTCTAAAGCATCACTAGACCCAGACCAAAAACAGGCATCTGGCCCTGAACCCAGACAGCCCGATCCCGCTTTCAGGGAAGATCCCCCGTGCCTTCTTGTAAGAGCCCCAAGGGATCCCAAAACCCTAAACCCCAATGGGGTTGAGAGTGTAGGGTTCAGGGGTGCAAGGGCTCTCCGGAAATACCAGCACCTCGACCCTTGAAGCCATGAGCAAGCCAAGGAGCCCGCCGAAATCCCTACGACGTTTCCTGATGACTAACCGGTTAAAGCGTATGCCACTCTACAGTAAACACCGTAAAGTTGGAAACCGGATTAAGGTCAAATAGTGCTGGGATTCCCTGTCCATGACTCTTAAGGATTGAGGCTATTGGGTTTCCAACTTTTGGGCTTCTACTGTATGCTCAACGCCTTACGAAACTTGTAGTCACACCTGCAAGCACCTGTCAGGAATACATCAACCCACTCAACCCGCTAAACCCGCTCAACCCTGAACCCTAAACCCTAAATCCCTAAACCCAAAACCCTAAGCTCCTGTACCCAGAGACTCCAATATCCCTTAATTCAGGAATATACCTTAAATCACATTAAGGATCCTACTATAATTTAGGGTATATTCCTCAATTCAGGGATATTGGAGTCTCTGGGTACGGAGCCCAGAAATAAACGCACCGCAGTCCACCCGAGGAGTCGAAGACCAGCCGTGGCGAGACGGCGCTGATCTGGGCCGCCATGAACCAGCCACTCCGCTCGCCCGTTTAGGGGTTTAGGGTTTAGGGGTTTAGGGTTTAGGGTTTAGGGTTCAGGGGTTTAGGGTTTAGGCCCTACCCCAAGGGTCCAAAGGACCCAATAATTAGGTACTCGGTTTTAGGATAGTAGTTATGTAGGTTAGGATTTTGGAGAGTATATGATTATTAGGTACTTGGACCCTTGCGGGCTAGCCCGAACCGGAGGTTACAGGATTAGGGTTGGGTGTAGGGTTTAGTATCCAGACCCACCTCGTCTAGGGGATAGTTTCCTCGCTAGACCCTAAACCCTAAACCCGAGTCCCTAAACTAAACCCCTAAACCCTACACCCTAAACGCCTAAACCCCTAAAGGGATACTCTCCTCCCTAGACCCTAAACCCCAATCCCTAAACCCCTAAACCCCTCAATCCCTAAACCCCAATCCCTAAACCCCTAAACCCCTCAATCCCTAAACCCCAATCCCTAAACCCCTAAACCCCTCAATCCCTAAACTAAACCTCTAAACCCCTAAACCCCTCAATCCCTAAACTAAACCTCGAAACCCCTAAACCCCTCAATCCCTAAACTAAACCTCTAAACCCCTGGACTCCTCAAGCCTGAAGTTATTGTTGCTGGGGTGCATTTGAAATTGGCGTTCTTATCAAGCCTTTCGGGTGGGTTTTAGGGTTTAGGATTCTAGGATTTAGGGTTTAGGATTTTAAACCCTAAACCCTAAACCCTAAGGGTTTAGGATTTTAGGATTTAGGTGCAGGTTCAGGGTTGAAGGTGCTTGGTTGAGGTCCGAGTCCCAGGCCAGGTTATGGGTTTAGGGGTATAGGGCTTAGGGGTTTAGGGTTTAGAGGTTTCTGGGTTTAGGGGTTAGGGTTTAGGGGTTTAGAGGTTTATGGGGTTTATGGGGTCTAGGGTTTAGGGATGTTTAGGGTTTAGGGGTTTAGGTAGTGGTTTAGGATTCAGGGATTTAGGGTTGAGGGTTTAGGGTACTTGCAAGTCCGGGTTAAGGGCTCAGGGCCTGGACACTGGAGTGCAAATCCCCCTCAGACTCGAATTAATGACCCAAAACCCAAAACCCCAACAACATTTTTCCTCAGGGCTTGTATAGTAGCTAGGTTCCTGAGTAGTACCCTTTTGCCCTTTTTGGCTTAGGGTCCCCTTATTAAACTGAATATTAGGAAAAAGGGTACCCTTATTATAAAGGGGTTGCTCAGGAACCTAGGTAGGCAGCCCCCGAAACGAAAGCCCAACCCTCGACCCTAAAGCCACAAATCGTAAGCCTTACACCCCAGAGCATTGAGCCCCAAACCTAACTCACGGTTTAGGGTTTAGGGGTTTGGGAGTTTGGGGGTTTAAGGGTTTAGGGGTTTAGGGTCTAGGGGTTTAGGGGTTTAGGTGTTTAGGGTTTTAGGGGTTTAGCGGTTTTGGGTTTAGGGGTTTAGGGTTTAGGGGTTTAGGGGTTTAGCTCGCAACCTTCTAACACCCTGAAGTGAATATACTCTGCAAGTTGCAGGATACAGAAACTTTTGAGGTCGGTACAAGCTCTTTACAAGCTCCTAAACCCGAAGTCTTTCTTAAATCAGGCATCTTCTTTCTAAGCCTCGAATCCAGCCAGATCTGCTGTATTCGAGGCAAATGCTCTGCGTGAAGACCCTCTTGGCACACGGTGCCAATGCTCCTACTTTGCAATACTAATAATCGACGTCGTAGTGGTAGTAGTCATCGCCATAGCTGTCCCTCTATAACAACACAAACCCCCAACTCCCACTCAACCCGAGAAAACACCAAAGCCGCCCCCCTCCTCACCCCTCTAAATTCTGAAGCCTGGACCCACTACATCGCTAGCCGCTCGATAAGTCCAATTCCCCTCGTCCTCACCCTAATCAGCAAGGCCTCGGAACAAAACCAGTCGATTTTCCTTCCCAGACCCCCCCGAGGATCTAAAAGGTAGATCCCCTAAATTGGGACCCTATACTTCTAAAGGGTATTTGATAGGAACCCCCTTAAGGGATCTACTTTTTGGATCCTCCCGGGGGTCTGGGTTGTTGGGGTTCAAGAGGATCTCGACTTGACTGATACTACCTGTAGTCTCCATTGTAGTTCCTTTTTTGGGGTAACGTATAGGATCCTTATTATATATTTGGGTGGTTGTCATATTAAAATAAGGACCCAAAAATGGACCATAATTTGACAACCACCCATTTGGTTAAACCCTAAACCCTAAACCCTAAACCAAAAAAAGGAACTACAATGGAGACTATAGGTATTTTGCAGAGGCTTCAAACTGGGGGAGGCTCATGGGACGAAGTAAGTAGGGGGTTAAGGGCCCCTTTAAGGGATCTATAGGAGTACTATAAGGGATTCGGGTTTAGGGTCTACTTGGAGGATCATGGGACTAAGTAAGTAGGGTTATAAGTACCTTAGTTGGGGTTAGAAGTAATTATAAGTGTAGTTACCTTACTTGTGACCCCAACTTCTCAGTGCCATGATCCTTTATGAAGCTCCCTAAACCCTTATAGTACCCCTATAGATCCCTTAAAGGGACCCTGACACCCCAATTTCCAAGTCCCATGATCCTTTAATGGGCCAGCCAGGTCATCAAAGCACAGAAGCCCAAAGACTCCAATATCCCTTAAACACCCAGAGGGTCCACATATACTACCATTATGGAATTAAGCCCTAAAAGACCATCCCCATTATGGTTTTGGGGACCTAATTCCATAATAGTAGTGTATATGGACCCTCTGGGCCTTAAACAAGGAATATTCCTTAAACTATAGTAGGATCCTTTATATGATTTGTGATTCAAGAATGGTCCTTAATTAAGGGATATTGGAGTCTCTGGGAATCCTACTTTTGAGTAAGCGCGCTCGGAATTATTCCATATTCAACCCTGAACCCGCACCTCAAACTCTGAACTTTATAAGCCCCCGAAGCCCGAAACCTCGAGCTCTAGACCTGAAGACCTAAACCTGAAAACCCTGAACCCTAACTTCATTGTCACTTCTTCGGCTTTGGGGTATGTGGAGCATTGTTGCGAAGCAAGTAAGAGACTCAGAGGTAAATAAGGAAGGTTCCTAAACTATAGAGGTGATGTGAGGTGCATTCCTGAGCCAAGGGCAAAGGGGCTCTCTTGCCCAGCCTGAAACCATACAAATGTGCTTAAAACAGACTCCATGAACACCCCTTTAAAAATTTTGATCAACCCTAAACCCTAAATGCAAGGCATAGGCCGCCCACCTACTCTGGGTGGGCGGCGCTTTAGCCCCTCGCAACCGATCGCGAAAGGCTGAGCCCGACCGTAGCCCTACGTCGTACCCGGTACCGGAACACGTTCTCCCCGGGACCGGTACTGGTCCCTCAATAACTCCTAACTCCAAGGTGTTGATCCTTGAGTTTAGCCTGGACCCTAAAGGGGACGAGTTTGGGAGGGGGGAGAGAAAAAGGACAAGCCTTCTATAGACAGGCTTTGACAGCTCATCGCCACAGAACGATGCACTCGACACGACCGTGTCGTAAGATACAGCCGCCTACGCGCTATTCCACGGCAAGCCCTAAACCCTAGCCCTAAACCCTAAACCCTAAACCCCTAAACCCCCAAACCCTAAACCCTAAACCCTGAACCCTACATGTGTATAAAAGCTTCATGAATCTCTGAGAAAGAACCTCTGCGGGTCCCGGGTTGGCTCCTGGAGCATCAACATCCCAAACCCCGAACCCTTTTTCTGATTTTTTTTTGAGTGTGTGTGTGTGTGTGTGTTTAGGGTTTAGGACTTAGGGTTCTTCAGGGTTCAGGGGGCCTTTTGGGGGGTTTAGGGTTTAGGGGTCTGATTTTTCTTGTTGTTTTGTGTGGCTTCCCGTGCAGGGTTTAGGGTGGAGGGTTGAGGGCTTGGGGCCTGAGGAACCCTAAACCCTAAGCCGGTCTGGGTTGAGGGCTTGGGAGTTTGGCAGCCTCTACGAGAGAACCCGCGGGATCCCAACATAGATCCGACTAAAAGTAGATCCCCTAATGGGGCTTCCTATAAAGTTCCCTTAGTAGTATAGGGCCCCAAATTAGGGGATCTACTGTCTAGATCCTCCGGGGGTCTGGATTTCGGTAGAGCGTTCCTTCGTTTAAGGACTACAATGTTGAAAGGGCCCAAACCGGTATGCGTTTTTTGGTTTAGGGTTTTGGGGCTTAGGGTTTAGGGTTTAGGGGACTAAAGCAGTCCTTCGTAAGAGGACTACATTGTTTAAAGGGCCCAAACCGGTATCCCGAGGTTCACACCACCGATGAGAACGGCCAGACGGCACAAGATCACGCAGAGGGCACACTCAACAGCCACGTTGTCGAGGCTGATGTTTTTTTGTTTTCAGGTTTTGTGTTTCTTGAGTTTGATAGAGGGGGTTAAGGGTTCCTAGATCTACTATGTAGTTGAAGCTTTATTAGAGGTCAGGTCTACGGGCATGCACCGAACTGTTTGGCCATTTCTGGCGTATGGTACAATATAACGCATGACAGCGGGTTCCGGATTCATGACTCCTAGAGTTTAAGGGCTCTTGGTGCGCCCTAAACCCTAAACCCGGGTTGTAGGGTTTAGTATAGAAACCTTAAAAGTTGCCAGTACTGTTTCCAAGACCTGATTCGATAGGTCGTTCCGGCGAGGCTGCCTTCACCCCTGAACCCCTCACTCTACTGGGTTCTTGTTCAGGGATTTCATTTAAGTTACCATAATAAAGAAACCTTATTATTTACTATAGATCCCCATTATGGTAAGTTAAGTTAAATCCCTTAACAAGAACCCAGTCTAATCCCCACACCCTGCAGGTCTTGCGCGAAGCTGCAAAGAGCCAATCCAAGAAGGACGACGAGTGAGGGAGAAGCGTGTAGGTGATTGCGGACTGATCTGCCCTTGCGAGCTGTGGTTCATACAATCGACACTCAATACGTACAAAGCTTGCCATGCCCTGATCATTCAAACCGAAGCAAAAAAACCCTGCACCCTAAACCCTAAAGCTTGCATTTCAGGAGCGTACCTCTCACTAGGGAGGGATCGCCAGTCTGGTTTGATGTAGATTCGGCTTGGGTTGTGTCGGCAAGGACGGACGTAAGACTCTATGCAGGCGTCAGATTCTGGTCCCCTAAACCCTAAACCCTAAACCCTAAACCGTGGCTCTGCACCCTAGAGCTTCCACAGCGTAGGGTTTTTTAGGACTATGCGGGGTTTTAGTGATGTAAAACCCTAAACCCAAAACCCACATCATTGGGGTTGCCATAGGGTGTGGGGGAACATCATAAAGCTCTGGTCCTCTTGGCCTTCTGCTTTCCAGGGCGAGAGGAAGGTTTACGGCTTGCGGTGCTTAAGGATTTAGGATTTAGGGTTATGTGACATGTGAGTCCAAGATAAGAGGTCAAGAGCCAAGACTTTGCGGTTTGTGCATGGAAAGAACGCAGCTCTTCTGAACTGTGCATGTCGCGTGTTCCAAGACTGATGCATCTGGCGAGTCTAAAAGGTATCAGTGGGGTCATCCCCTACCTCTTACGATGCCGACACTTTGGCTCAGGGTTTTGGGCCTAACTTGCCTAAGCCCTAAACCCTAAACCTTCACACTTGTTCGCTGCTTGAGTGCCAAGGGTTGGTACGCTTCAGTGCTAAGGGTTCCAGACTCATACTACCCTTTGCGCTGTCTGAAAGTACCCCGGAAGTATCTGCATTGCGGTATCTGAGCCCTGGTGAGAGTTCACCTGCGCGATGGCCTCTTCGGGCACCCTTGAACCATCATAGTCCCACTTCTTAAACCCCTGAGCCTACATCCCTCCATCGTCGGAACCCTAACAGAGAGGGGCCATCAGCCCGAAGTATCAGATGCGGCAGCACGACACCTCAAGCCAAAACCCTAAACCCTAAACCCCTACTTGAAGGGGCAGGGGACTTAGTAAGTTGGTTCTAAGTAGGGTTATAATTAGGGTAACTCCATTTAGGGCACTTATAACTCTACTTATAACCTACTTACGAAGTCCCCTNCAGGGGACTTAGTAAGTTGGTTCTAAGTAGGGTTATAATTAGGGTAACTCCATTTAGGGCACTTATAACTCTACTTATAACCTACTTACGAAGTCCCCTGCCCCTTCAAGTAAACCTCTAAACCCCCGAAGCCAGGCTCCCAGGCTCTTCCTCCTGGCCCTCTCCCTAGCCAAAACCGTAAAATGCTCTCAGCCCGGCGTCGTAAAATCCTCCCAAACTCTGAGCTGCAAGTGCACCCGAAGGTGGGATGAGTGTAGTTGGGATTTACTTGTAGGTCCAAAACCCAACTTTTCAACTCTTGGTGCCTTTATGAGGTAATCTTATTCTGAGGGCTTGAACTTTTCAATCCAGTAGGTATTTGGAAAGTAAATTAACGAGGCCTGAAATAAGGATCTGCTATTTGGGATTGCCTTACCTGGCTTCATGCCACCCTTGGTCATTTTCACTCCAAATCTCAAGCTTCTAGACTCTAAACCCTCATCGATCAAGCACAGCCGTCGTCGCTCTGTCCACAATCTGAAGCCCTAAACCCCAAAGCATAAACAAAAACCTAAAATCCGAAACTCCCTAAACCCTCCAAAACCCCACCCTAAAACCCTAAAGCCCTAAACCCTAGACCCTAAACCCTAAACCCCAAAATTCCGAACCTCGCCGTATGCCAAGGGTCGCCCAGCTGATGGACCTTACCGGCGAGGAGGAGCCTGCGGAGGATCGGGCTTCGAAAAAACGAGCCTTCAGCTTTTTCTCCCTGGTGCTTAGTATGGAATGGGGGAATGGATTTCTATAGTGGCCCCTATATAACCCCCACTACCATAGCCCGTTTTTCTTTGTAGTTAGCGTGGGCTGCGAAAAAGGCGGGGCTTCCAGCTTTTTGAGTGTTTCAGGGTTTAGGGTGTAGGGTTTAGGGGTTGAGGGTTAAGGGTTTTACCTTTTAGGGGTTTAGGGTTTAGGGTTTAGGGGATTAGGGGTTTAGGGTTAAGGGGTTTAGGGTTCAAGGTAAACATAGCTTGCAGAATTTATCGGGACCCTACAAGAACCTAGGTTTGGTAGGTTAAGCCAGGGGTTTAACGTTTCGGGTTGATGTTTGGAGGTTCGGGGTAGTAGAATAGGGCTCCTTACTGCTTTTGTTTATGGTCTTGAGGGCTCCTTGAACTAGGTCCTAAACCCTAAACCCTAAACCGTGGCTCTGCAGAATCTAAACTACTAGGTCCTTTAGTGGTCCTCTTTCCCTTTTTAGGCTACTCATAAGACTCCCCGTTACCAAAAACCCAGACCCCCGGGAGGATCTAGAAAGTAGATCCCCTAATTTGGGGCCTTATACTACTAAGGGTACTTTATAGGAAACCCCCATTAAGGGATCTACTTTTTGGATCCTCCCGGGGTCTGGGAAGGGAGCCTTTTTTTGTGTTCCTAGGCTGCTGCTGTTTGCTTCAGGATAGTATAAGGGTTCCGTTCAAGGCATCCAACAGGGGATTTGCAGGGTTTATATAGGGTTCTTACAGGGACTGGTAGGGGGTGGAATTATGAGGGCTTTCATCGGGTGCTGATAGGGGCTCTAGGATTCTGTAAGGGTTTTGTAATAGGATCTAAAAAGGGCTTTGTGTGGTCATACGCGGGTGTTACAGGGCTCTAGTCTACACCTCTGATTAATCAAATATAACCCATTGTCCAATGGCCTTAACCTAAAAAGGCCCTGGTGTAAGAGAACGGCACGCATTGACCGTAAACCCAGGCTTTGTCACCATCAGAGCATTTGCAGGACCACGAGACTCAGCAACTAGAGTTATGAACAAGGTAACTATAATTCTATCACACCAATTAGTCAGTATGACCCTACCTGCTCAGTCCCCTAAACCCTAGAACCCAAAAAACCCTTGTAAGCACATTTGTTGAAACGCTTATAACCCTTTAAACACCCTACACCCTCACTTGCTAAGTCCCGTGAGCTCTAAGACCGTAAAGAACATTTGTAGAACCTATAGAAAGCCCAAACCCTAAAGCCCGAAAGCCCTAATCCCTAAATCCTAAAATCCTCAATCCTAAAATCCTAAACCCTAAACCCTAAACCCTAAAAGCCCGAAACCATAAACCTTAAACCCCTAAACCCCTGAAGCCTCAAACGAGCTTGCAGGAGCTTTTGGTTGATGCAGTCCCGCCCGAGTTCTCCTTGCCGGGCACGCCCGGAGACCAGAGGCTGCGAAGGTTTCTTTAAGGGTTTAGGGTTTAGGGTTTCATAAGGGTGTTTTGGGGGGTTTCTTTAAGGGTTTCATGAGGGTGTTTTGGGGGTTTCTGTAAGGGTTTCACAAGAATGCTTTCATACGGGTGCTTGTCGGGTTTCATAAGGGTGCTTTAAGGGCTAACGGTCTGTACCAAAATAGCATGTCCTTGGGCTTAAAGTACCTAAGAAGCGACTAAGATAAGGGTCTTTGAGGGTTGCTTTACAGGTTCTATAAGGGTTTCTTGAAGGTTTCTATAGGGTAAATGTGCGCAGATACTATAGACTTTGGCCCTAAATTACCTAAACATGGATTACTTCAAGGCCAAAGTATATACGATTTGGGCACGTGGACCAGCAAGGTTTTGGTGCTTTTAAGGGTTCCTATCAGGGTTTCTCGAAGGGGTGGAGGGTTTGTTGGAGGGTTTGAAATGGTTTCTTCAGGAGATTAGGGTGACTAGGGTTTAGGGAACCCTAAACCCCAAACATACACCCTGAACCCTAAACCCTAAATGGGGGTTTAGGGACGAGGGTTTGGGTCTTAGGAGGTTTTTTTTTGCGGTGGCGTTCAGCGTAGGCAGAAGAGCAGCTACCGCCATGGAGCCCGTGATAGTGACAAGCATCGCCATCGTCGGTTTAGGGTTTAGGGTTTAGGTTTAACCCTAAACCCTAAATAAACCCTAAACAAGCTACGACAACAAGACTTGGTTGAATGTGTGCAGTTTTTGAGGTTTGGGGTTGCATTTTGTTTGGACTTCGACCTGGCGGTGTGGGAGTTTCAGAGAACAGGGAGCCTAATACACGATAACCCCGGAACACCCGGAGCATTGCTAGCATGATCGAACCCCAAACCCACATCCCTACTGTAAACCCTAAACCCTGGCATGATCCGAACATAAGGTACTGGTACGGCTAACCAGTAACCCCCGAGTCGTGCTTCTGGTGGGGGGGGGGGGTGCCTTACAAGAGCACTAAACCCTTCACCTGAACAGAATTCCTCAAACCCTAGACCCTAAATCCTAAACCCCCAACACCCAAAACCGCCCCCAAACCCTAAACCCTCCAACCCGGACGCCGTGAACTTCGGAGAGCCCAAGCCTCAAGACAGGCTTAGAGAACCAACCCACATAAATTGGAAGGACCTACGTTCAGTCCTGGGCAGGGTGGTTCCCGCGAAGGGCGTACTAGGGATCCTTTGGGAACCCTTTGGTGCCGCAGAGAGTGCTGATAAGTAATTCATGTAGGAGCCTGATTAAGAAACCTTGGGCCTTTATTAGGGTTCCTTATATGGGTAGTTGTCAAAATTAGGGTCCCTTTTTGGGTCCTTAATATAATACGGCACCTAATATTTTAGGGTACCCAAAAAGGGGCCCTAATTTTGACAACCACCCATATGAATCCTACTACTTTGGGGTTGTAGGCCCAGGGTTTCTTAATCAGGTTCCTAGATTACACTACAAGGGATCCTAATTCTGTAGTTATATCACTACTTACCGAAGGCCCGAATCCTCCGATTAGGGTATGAACCCTACTATTTTTGGGGGTTGTCGGCCCAATGAGGTTCCTACATTATTGGGTTGTGCGCCCCTTTGGATCTCTCCGGGGTCCTCGGTCTCAGGGTCTAAGTAACAGGTCTTCAGAAGGGTTCTATAAGGGTACTATAGGGTTTAGGGGTTAAGGGCCTATAATTAGGTACTGGGTTTTAGGATAGTAGCTATGTGGGTTAGGATTTTGGAGAGTATATGATTATTGGGTACTTGGACCCTTGGGGTCAGTAACAGGTGCAGGGTTCTGAGGAATCCGTGTCCGGGGTCTACGGGTTGCAGAGCTGTGCGTTGAAGGCGTGTGTTTGTGCGTCTGTCTGCCTGCCGGTGAGGACTCGTCGCGGAGTTTGGCTACCCGCACATCTCCTAGACAAGCCCAGTAGCCGAGAAGCTTGTCATGCCTTCCGAAAGTATCTGATTTAGTTTCCGAAAATTAGGGGTACTTTATTCTTTTGGGGTCCCTATAATAAGGATCCTACTATTTACGGTACTATATTGGGGTCCCCTATTTTCGGAAACTGTCATCTGATTTAATATTCTGTTGTGCAGACTGCACGCCTTCTAAAGCTAGGGGGAGGGAATTATGTTATCGGGATGGGGGTAGCGCCAACTGGTGATCAGCGCAGATCTGCATATCCCTCTGGAAGCGAAGCAGGGAGCGCAGGGAAAGTTCGTCCTGTTGCGGGCACCCGGCGGCGAATACTACGTGTACACGGAAACTCAGGACCCGAAGTGGAAGCCAAAGTACATAATGTAGGAACCTGATTAAGAAACCCTGGCCCTATAACCCCCAACTAGTAGGATTCATATAAGGAATCCTAATAAAGGCCCAGGGTTTCTTAATCAGGTTCCTACATTATCGCAGGTTCAGGATGCCAGAAAAAAACTGCAGGTTCCTGCATCGCTTGAGCAGAGCAAGACCTTCTTAAAGGGCTCTTTAAAGGGATCTATAGGGTTCCTTAAAGGGATCTATAGGGTTTAGGGTTTAGGGTCTACTTGAAGGGGCATGGGACTTAGTAAGTTGGTTATAGGTAGGGTTATAATTAGGGTAACTCCATTTAGGGCACTTACAACTCTACTTATAACCTACTTACTAAGTCCCCTGCCCCTTCAAGTAGGGTTAAGGGTTCAGAGTGTAAAGTTTAGGGTTCAGGGTTTTGGGTTGGTGGTTCAGGGTTCAGGGTTTGAGGTTTAGGGGTAGTATGCGATGGCTCAGGCCTCCAAACTGAAGATTTCGCGATGTACGCCTAAACTCGGTTCTTCTCTGCAACATCACGAGCTGATAGGGCGATCCCCAGCCGTGCGCCGGCCCCTGCCCAGGCCGGCATGCAAAGGGCTTTTTTGTTTCAGGTTCAATATAGAAGTAGGCGTAATTACCAACATTGTTCTTCCGGGTTTCGTATTGTAATTACGCTGTAATGTACCCCATAACCGTGTTGCAAATATTAAAGCCCCAAGAGCTTATCCACTAATGTTCTTGTGACCCCTGTCTTTCTTCTCATTATCACCATGCGTCATCATTCCCAATACATGTCGTTGTTCTTATCATCTGCGGCACCGTGTTGACTTGCATGAACAGCACTGTATTCACTTGCAGTTTGTGTGTTTTTACCAGAAGTCCGTGCTGCTGCGGCCAGTGCTATTACCATCACAGTAGGTTCACACTGGTTAACAGTAACAGTGAATGCTAGTATTGCTGACTATTGCCATGATTCTTCAGTATCCGCACTGCCAGTCAAGTATTGTTTGTTCTTGATTTCTGCCTGTGCATTTTGCTGCTGCTGCTGCTGCCGGTGCCGAGTGCAGAGTCTACACGGTGAGATTTGTAGGTTCGCTGGTTTTGAGGGTTCCACACAAACGGACTTGCTTTGGTCTAGAGTGCTAGCGGTGGAGACAGCAGTACATGCAGATCTACGATCTTCTTTGCAGCAGTTTTGTGGTATGGGTGTGTAGAGCCATTTGACGCGTTAACAGCGGTGGGGACACGGATCGGCTCAAGAATGCAGCGCTCCCGATAATGCTGCGCAGGTGACTGCACTTACAGTGCTTCGTCTGCTGCTGACTGGAGACAGCAATGTGCACCATCGACAAGAATGCAGCGGTGACGACATAGCTGGCCAGCAAGTATGCTGCTTGCTAAACACCTCCAGGGCAAAGGCATTGAAATCCCTGTGATGTCAAGCAGGGCCCAGTTCAATATCTAGGTTCCTGAGTAGTACCCTTTTGCCCTTTTTGGTTTAGGGTCCCCTTATTTACCTGAATCTTAGGAAAAAGGGTACCCTTATTATAAAGGGGTGACTCAGGAACCTAGGTAGGCAGCCCCCCGAAACGAAAGCCCAACCCTCGACCCTAAAACCACAAATCGTAAACCTTAAACCCCAGAGCCTTGAGCCCCAAACCTAAACTCACGGTTTAGGGTTTAGGGTTTAGGGCCCTTTAAAGGGATCTATAGGGCCCCTAGACTTGATCGCTAGCTACCACACAAGCAGTCTCGGGTTGCTCCCCTGACCCCTTTCGGTCTAGGGTTTGTTCGGGCTTTTGAAGGTTTTTGGCGTAAGCGCGGGCGAAGCATTCTCAAAGCCTATAAACAAACCCGCAAGGATCCCAAATTCCAAGTCTCTTCCCCACTCCCGACACCGACGGAACAGGTGCCGATGTGTCCGGCTGAGGCAGGCGAAAGATACTGGGCTTTGGAGTACCATACTTTAATACTTTTTTTCTTAAAGAAACCCTTATGAAATAAAAGTTTATACTTTTTCTCCCTGGTTACTTAAAAGCCCAGAATAGTTGGTTCAGGAGCTAAGGGTTCTTCTAAGAAGCCCTAGAAGGCCTTCGCACGAGGTATAACGGTTTAGGGTATGAGGCCTCATATCGGGTTTCAGGGCCTACTATAGCAGCCTGATGAAGAATGGACTGGGGTGTTTCGAGGCTTTAACATGTTTCAGAGAAGCCTTAGAACAAGCATATTACTCCTCCTTCAGGCCTGTTCTAGGTGCTTCAGGTTTGAGGGTCACTGGGTGTAGCGGTTTAGAGGCGCAGGTTTACTTAGGTGACTTAGGTGCCCGTGATTTCAGGCGTCGGAGTCTGGGGGGTCATACAGGTTCACGTTCATCTAATCCCGAATATGCTTAGAGTAGTAGTAATGTGTCACAAAACCCTATTCCAATCACTAAGGTCCCTTTGCTTATCCCCTATAGTGCCGTTACAGATTCCTTAGCCGGAACCCTTCTAGTACCTGAGGCCGGGGTTGGGTTAATCCGGGTCCCCTTCTTGGCCGGCCCCTCCTCCCCAGAGACTCCAATATCCCTTAATTAAGGAATATTCCTTAAATTATAGTAGGACCCCTAATATGATTTAAGGAATATTCCTTAATTAAGGGGTATTGGAGTCTCTAGGTCAGCGTCTAGTACGCCAGTTGAAGTTGTGTCCCAGCCAAACCCACAGCAGCCACACCTGGACTCAATGCTGATGATTATGACCAGCCCTGTGGAACCCTAGACCCTACGCCCTAAACCCCGAATTCATAAACAAGGACCTTCGCCCTTGCAAGGGCGGGGTCGAGGGTGCGGGAGAGGCCCATTTGTCAACTCCAGGCCCAGGTCCACAATAGAATACAACATAGCATAAAATAACATAACACAATACCGTATACTATACTATACCATACTATACTATGCTATACTTTAGTTACTTTACTATAATATGGTATGGCATGATATATTATGATATGATGTGATGTGGTTTGGTTTGATATGGTATGATGTGAGATAATTCAGCCTGTGACGTTCAAGCGGCCTGCGCGGCACGGCTGCTCGAAGGAAGCCATTACGCTTATCATTACGTGGGGCATCTCGACAAGCCTGATAGGAGCCCTGTTGGAATTATTAAGGTCCCTACAGTGTCAACCTCCCATAAAATCTTATCACCCAGTCGAACCGCCTTCCAATTTTTAAGGCCTCCTAACCCTTATATAAGCCGTGAACCCTAAAGCCCGAAACCCGGAAATCCTTGCCCCCCTATCAAGAAACCCTGTGATACCCCATGAAACCCTGTAACACACCCTAAAGACCAGCGAATTCCTATAAACCCAGCAGCCTCAGGTGGAAATGGCCAGCCCCCCCTAAACCCTCAACCCCAAACCCTCAACCCCAAACCCTAAACCCTAAACCTAAACCTTAAACCATATGAAAAAAAGCTGAACCCCAAACCTTAAACCCTATGAAAAAAAAACTAAACCCCAAACCCTAAACCCTATGAGAAAAAGCTAAACCCCAAACCCTAAACCCTATGAAAAAAAGCCAAACCCCAAACCCTAAACCCTATGAAAAAAAGCTAAACCCCAAACCCCAAACCCTAAACCCTATGAAAAAAGCTAAACCCCAAACCCTAAACCCGAAGAAAACAAAACTAAATCCCAAACCCTAAACCCTATGAACAAAAGTTAAACCCCAAACCCTAAACCCTATGAAAAAAAGCTAAACCCCAAACCCTAAACCCTATGAAAAAAAGCTAAACCCCAAACCCTAAACCCTATATGGAAAAAGCTAAACTCCAAATCCTAAACCCTATGAAAAAAAGCTAAACCCCAAATCCTGAACCCTATGAAAAAAGCTAAACCCCAAACCCTAAACCCTATGAAAAAAGCTAAACCCCAAACCCTAAACCCTATGAAAAAAAGCTAAACCCCAAACCCTAAACGAGATGCGCACCTTCGTGGTTGAAGTGCTGGCTGGCGTACCGGCGGGCAACGCAGGCTACGTCAGAGCACCAGCGTTGTTCTGCATGGTGTATGAGCACAGAGGTGAGGGTACTTCACAGTTCGCTGGAAGGCCCATAGCGTGCGTTTGGCCGGGTACCTTGCCGTGAAGTGCTTCACGTTGCTTTCCAACAAGCAATGCAATCGCTTGGCACACGCGGCAAACGGCAACACTGCGGCGTATCTCGGCGGTAACACATATCCTGCAGTACATGCAGTTCGATGCGCTCCGGCTTGCTCTTCTTAGGGGCACCGGCGGTCGTGAAGGCAACTCGGCCTTTCGATTCCAGACCTATCAGCTGCAAGTTGCAGCATGGCTAAGTCCCGTCTCAAGACTTAGTCGTGCTCTGCTGCAGGTCACTCTCGCCGCGGAACATGCCGTAATTGACTTCAGCGACGACGAGGCCGGGCAGACCGGCACCTATTATATGGCTGCTCTCGAACGGTTTGACAGTTACAAAAGTACGTTGCCGTAAAAAGACCAGGTAGGTCAACCTGCGTACATCCGAAATCGTATCCACATGAGCCTGCCATGGACAAAACAGAACGGTAAAGAGAAAAAGCTAAGACATGGATCAGGCTCGCTCAAGGTCTCCCCGGCGATGTGCTGCCCAGCCATCTCGTGCAGAGGCACGTGGCCTGGGTTCGTAATAACGCAATAGCAGCAAGTATGTAGTAATATAGCGTGACCATGCTTCTCGGAGTGTCGTGTCAAGTGTCATAAGGGCCCATCAATCTTTGCGTTGTCATGCACACCCGAACCTGTCGCAGTGCGCCTTCGACGCCGAGCTTGCCGTACTCGATTTCGGCGATGGCGAGGCCGAGAAAATGGACCTGTCACGACTGCTTGAATGCGGCCTTCGGATTTCTGTTTGAAATGTCACTGCAAGGTCCAGATATACAACGACTGGAGTTGCAGATAAACTGCTTGGGCAAACCGCTAGAGTAGACCGCTGGCCAGGTGTGTCCCGAGCTTCACGGCGGCGAGCCGTCTGCGCCATTCCCCGCAGAGGTGCTTGATTGGCCTGGGCTTAATCCACGCAAGAAAACTTCAGGTATCGGTGGGAACCCATACAGAAAGATTTCATAGTTGTGCAAATTCCCGCACGTTGTAGCCGGCTGCCGGACAGGACAATGTGGAGGCACTGTTCGACGAGGTGCGCTTGCAAACAAGGAAGAGTTAAAGGTCTGTCGTTCTCCTGTCGGCTGTTCAAGCTCGGCTTGGAAAAGTTTTTGCAAGGATGATGGCTTTGACGCGCAGGCAGACCGCCTCCTGGATGAGGCCAACCGCTGACGTGTGCAGTAGCAAGTACACCCGCCACATGGAGAAAAAACTTTGTTCTGTTGGTGCGGATTGTTCGCACGTCTGTGAATGCGCGTTGTGGAGGTGTGACGCCGTGAAATGGACTGCTCGTGGTTGTACACCTGTCTCAGGATCTCGAAGTTGGACTTGGGCAGGCCAGCAATAGTGCTGCATCTGGTATGTCGTTGAAGTATGTCGCTAATTGTTCCCCGCTGCGCTTGTCAGACGTGCCAAGCTCGCACGATATGGAGCACGGCCCAAGGCAGGACAGGCGTGACAGGCCACGCCATTTCTCT
Source organism: Symbiodinium sp. clade A Y106 (assembly GCA_003297005.1). Taxonomy (NCBI): domain Eukaryota; class Dinophyceae; order Suessiales; family Symbiodiniaceae; genus Symbiodinium; species Symbiodinium sp. clade A. The sequence continues at coordinate 37,903 of BGNK01003531.1, forward strand.
GCTCTGAACGTGGCTGGCTTGTGCAGGCGAACCCCGTAGGGAAGCGCAATCAGAACTCGGAGGCCGTTCTGTGCTGTGCTGGAAACGTAGTGACCCAGCCCCACGTGTATCAAGGAGATTCTATCTAGCGGCGAGGAAATGATGCAGGAGGCTCTTCGGCCTATTCCAGGAATTGGTTTCTTGTCCTGTTGCACGGCAGGGAATATACTACGAATGGCGGTTTAAGACGGAATGTTTCCGTTCACTGCTCGTATTTTTTGTTAGTTTCGGTCTGTGCTGCTGTGTGTGTTGGTGCATCCTGCAATTTGACGTAGCAGGGTATATATCCGGTCTCAGTTTGCCGGTAGCTACGCTCAAACATTAATGCGACTCGGTGGGTGTATCGGGCGATGGGTCGAGAGGGCGACTTGGCACGGCATAAGAAGCAAAAGCAGTCGAATTGAATACTCGCGAATGACTCGACTCTGCTGCCGCGGAGGCCGCTGATACGGCTGTTGCCGGAAGTCTTCACGGCTCTCACCAGCCGCTCTATACAGCGGCAGAGAGCAGAACCCTCCGACGAAGAGATCCGTGCTGGCCTGGCTTGCTTACCGAATGACGCGTTACAGCGACTCCTGCGGGGCTGGATGCCGGAACTTCGAGGCAAGGCCCATGCTTGGCGGTGTTACGTACGATAGTTGATTTTGGGGTGTTGACGCTGCCCGACAGAACAGTTTCTGCAGTTGTGTGCCTGCGGCGAAGCTCAGGCTGCTCGCAGAACTGCCAGAGCGTAGCTCGACAGCACGCGGTGTTGGCAATGTCCCCGATCTATGGAAAAAAAGCTAAACCCCAAATCCTAAACCTTATGAAAAAAACTAAACCCCAAACCTTAAACCCTATGAAAAAAGCTAAACCCCAAACCCTAAACCCTAAAAATGAAAAAGGCTAAACCCCAAACCCTAAACCCTATGAACAAAAGCTAAACCCCAAACCCTAAACCCTGTGAACAAGAGCTAAACCCCAAACCCTAAACCCTATGAAAAAAAGCTAAACCGCAAACCCTAAACTCTATGAAAAAAGCTAAACCCCAAACCCTAAACCCTATGAAAACCAGCTAAACCCCAAACCCTAAACCCTCAACCCTAAACCTTTGCCTCAGGTGGAGATGGCCAGCTGCCCGAGGCCCTCTGACGAGCCGCGTCAGGCCTGACCTCGTCCTCTCAGGACGACTGTTTCAGAGACTCCTGGTGTCCTTTTAAAGGGATCCTTTAAAGGATCCTTTGAGAGATCCTTTAAAGGGATCCTTCAAGGGATCCTATAAGGGTTCCTATAAGGGATTTATTCAGGGTTTAGGGTTTAGGAGACTCCAATATCCCTTTATAAACGAATACTCCTTAAATCATTTTAGGGATCCTACTATAATTTGAGGCATATTCCTTAATGAAGGGATTTTGCTTGAAGGGGCAGGGGACTTAGTAAGTTGGTTATAAGTAGGGTTATAATTAGGGTAACTCCTTTTAGGGCACTTATAACTTTACTTATAACTTACTTACCAAGTCCCCTGCCCCTTCAAGTGGAGTCTCTGGGTACTTCAAGGATTCCTGAGAGCGTTTCGGGCTTGGAGTTTGGGGTTTGGGCGTTTTTAGGGGTTCAGGGGTTTGGGGTTTAGGGTTTAGGATTTAGGGTTTAGGGTATAGGGTTTACGGGTTTACGGTTTACGGGTTTAGAGTTGAGGGGTTCAGGGTTTAGGATTCCTCAAAGGGCCTAAAGGGGTTCTAGAAGGGTTTAAGGTTTCAGAGATCAGGGTACTTTTTAATCAGTACCTAGGGTTAACTAACAATAAGGTAACTATAATTATGCTTGCGTATAGCCCTCAGTACCTATGACCGTGCTTACTACGTCCCATGATCCTTCCACGACGACTACTACTGCTACTGCTATAACCACTATAACTACTACAACAACAGCCACCAAATCCTAAACCCAAACCCCTAAACACTACAAACTCTGAACCTCGCTGAGAGGCTGCAGCAGTCCCTGGGAGTTCTCAGAGCTCGGCGAGCTTTCTCCAAGGCTCAGGCATGCGGGGCTCGAGTTTTGGGTTTCGGATTTAGGGTGTGCCTGGACCTAGGGTTTAGGGATTATTAGGGTGTAGGGTTTCGGGTTTAGGCTTCCGGGTTTAATGCCTGACTCGCGGCTGACCAACCCCAGAATTCGTTGTGTATTCCATTCCATTGTCACCTGCTTTCGTCTTAGCCTCGTATGCTTACCAGACAAAGAGTTTCTTGCGGTCATTGTTTGTTTTGAACATCGGCATGGAATTTAAGCCAGATGCAATTTAACTTCCACGCAGAAAACTGTAAGAGGTATTTGGGCGGCATCGCGTCCGAGTATTTCGTCGAGAGTAAAGCCCATCGAATGTAGACTAAGACCACAAACGTGAGCACCCGAAATCCAAGCCCCGAGCCCCAACCCTGAACCTTAGGACCCAAACCATAAACCCTAAACTTTAAGCCCTCATCCAGCCCTAAACCCTAAACCCCAAAGCCGATACCCTATACCCTAAACCCTCTGTTCCGTCCAGGACCCAGCGCCGAGTGTTGCATCTGCTTCTCCGAGTTGGCGTCGGATCGGGTGTGCATGTCCCCGGGACTGATCTGCAGTTTCAAGGTCAGGCTTTGGGCTTTGGGGTTAAGGGAGGGGGTTTGAATAGCTCGGGGTCCCAAAATGCCTTATTCGTTTTACGAAGGCACTTCTTTGAGGGTGCTATATGCCAGAGGGTCCATATACACTACTATTATGGAACTAGGTCCCCAAAACCATAATGGGGATGGTCTTTTAGGGCCTAATTCCATAATAGTAGTGTATATGGACCCTCTGGGTATTCAGGGTCTTTTAGTAAATTTGAAATTATCATGCGGGATCAGGTTTGAGCTTTCGGGGTTTTGGTTGGAAAGGGTGGGGTTCTAAGAAATAGGGCTTCCGTGTCATGCTCCAGAGTGCAAGACATACAGCAGACACCAGAAAGATGGACCGATATAAGCCTCATGCTTTTAAAGCAAGGTGTAATATAGGAGCCTCAATAATTACCTGTAGAATTGTGGGGGTTCCTTTGTATAATGATAGTATAATCTACCCCAAAACCCTTTCTAATTATGAAGGCCCGTATGCTAGAGGCTCCGAGCAGCACGGCATCGTCCATGATGATGCTCCAGCTTTCTAGAATTTGCTGACGGGTTTGCTCTAAGGCTCACAATCGCGGAAAAGCCAAATACGGTACCCACATACAGGATCTAGGTTCCTGAGTAGTACCCTTTTGCCCTTTTTGGTTTAGAGTCCCCTTATTAAAGCTGAATCTTTGGAAAAGGATTCTAAAGGGGCTACTCAGGAACCTAGGTCCTCAGAGCCGTAGGCGTTGCAGGGTTTGGGGTTCACCGCCTGCGCCTCAAACGACGGATGCTCAACATCCCAGACCCCCAGGAGGATCCAAAAAGTAGATACCTTAATGGGGGTTCCTATAAAGTACCCTTAGTAGTATAGGGCCCCAAATTAGGGGATCTACTTTCTAGATCCTCCCGGGTGTCTGGGATGAGTTACGGCACATTGCTCAAAGTACAGGAAATTGTCGCTTGAGTTTGCACGTTTAGCTGCAGTTCGCTTGTTCGTCGGAGTCCCAGACAATGGATGTAGCAATGCAAGCACAACATGTCCGGCAATTGCGACAGTGTTGGTTCAAGTTTGTGTCACAAAGAGAATGCATATAGACTACTGTTAAAAGAGTTTACGAATTTGAGTTAGAAGCTTTGAGTTCAAAAGATTCCCGTGCATATAAGTTTTATAGCCTCTGACCAAGCCCGAAGACCCTGCAGTTTAGGCATGTCTTGTTATGGGTGGTTGTTAAAATTATGGTCCCTTTTTGGGTCCCTATTATAATACGGCACCAATTATTTACCCAAAAGGGACCTTAATTTTGACAACTACGCTTATGATTCCTTGAATACTAAAGTTCCTTAGACGGGTGTTCGGGGGTTCACCAGTTTTTTGAACTCAGATCTGATATCGCAAACCCTAAACCCTAAACCCTAAACCCTTATAGGATCCCTTTAAAGGAACCCTTATCCCTCAACCCTAAACCCTTATAGGATCCCTTTAAAGGAACCCTTATAAGCCCCTAAACCCTATTCACCTGCACACCAGGCTCATGCGGGGTCTGCGCGGCAAGCAGCGTGCCTGCCGCCACTACCTCCACCACAGCTCCTGGCCCGGCTACGGGGTTTCGGGTTTTCCGAGGGTTCAGCCCAGGAGTGCTTTTTTTTTATATGTATTTATAATTTAGTTAGTGAGTTTTGGGTTAAGGTATGGTTCAGGACCCCTAAACCCTCAAACCATCTTAAACCCTAAACCCTAGGGGTTTAGGACGAGGGTTTAGGGGTTTAGGACGTTTTGGGTTGAGGAGTTGCGCAGAACCCTAAACCCTAAACCCAGGGTTCAGGAGCTTTTGGTTCCGCCTTTCTATCTTAGGGTTTGGGCGTTTTGGGGTTTAGGGTTTTGGGTGTCGGATCGTGGGTCGACTTAAAGGTTCATGGGACTTAGTGATTGGGGTTGTAAGTAAGGCAACTACAGTTAGAAATACTTATAACCCCAATTAAGGTACGCATAACCCTACTTACTAAGTCCCATGGTCCTCCAAGTAGGGTTTAGGGTTTATTTTGGTTCAGGGTGGGTTTGGGGTTCGGACAGCTTTAATGCTTGGAACGGTGTCACGGGTTGTGTTTGGTTTTACGGTGTTTTGCCCTGGATATACAACAGAAGCCCAAACAATTACCAATGTTTTTCCTAAGGGTTCCTTATTATAACTATACTATAAGGGAACCCAACACCCTATTCTAACTATTCAGGCCCCTACATTAGGGGATTTCAGAATGAGAACCGGCTGCCCTTAAAGGTACTACCAGCACCCCCCAGCCACCCTCTATCCACTATGAAGGACCATAAGGGCTCTATTAAAGGGTACTTGGGGGTCCTGGTATACCCAGACCCCCGGGAGGATCTAGAAAGTAGATCCCTTAATTTGGGGCCCTATACTAGTAAGGGTACTTTATAGCAACCCTAAACCCTAAACCCTACACCCTTAAGGGATCTACTTTTTGGATCCTCCCGGGGGTCCTGGTTTACGGCTTGACTTGAGAAGTCTCTGACGCTGCTGTCGGGGATTAACTTACGGGCCGAAGGAATGTGATCAGACTTTTTAGACAGAGTGTATACATACACACAGACACACACACAGACATATATATATATATATATATATATACAGATTTTACATATACGACACACACACACATATATATATATATGTGAATGTAATGCCAAGTTTTTCCATAGGACGCCTAGGGCATAGTATTGGTCGCTATTCAGGTTTTTTTCTGCATGGTCTTGAGATTCAAGCTCTAGCTCATAGGGACCCTTTGGGGGGGTAGGAGGGGGGTAGGGGGCCTTAATGCCCATAATAAGGACCTACTAAGGCCAATTTAAGGAAGTAAAGTCCCCGACCTCCATCCCTCCACCCTCCCACCCTCCCACCCCCCCAAACTAAACCCTAAACCCTAAACCTTAAACCCTAAACCCCCACCCCCCTAAGGGTCCCTATGACTAAACTTCGTGCCAGGCTTTCCGGGTTCCAAGGCTTTGGCATCCCAAAGAGCCAGGATGCCGTAATATAGGGGCCTTAATAATTACCTATACTATTTCGGGGGGTTCCTTAGTATAATTATAGTATAATGGACCCCATAACCCTATTGAAATTATTAAGGCCCCCTATAATAGACTTTTGACTTGATAGGGTTTAGGGTTTATTAGGGGCCTAGCTGCTTTCGAGTTGTTCCTGCATGTCTTCTTGTTTCGCACTGCCCCCGAAGCCCAAGAATGAGAAAGATGGAGGAATCTGCCGTGACTGTAAAACCTGAACCTAAACTTGCCTTAAGCCCTAAATGAAACCCTAAACCCAGGCCCTAAACTCTAAACCCTTAAACAAAACCTGAAAGCTGTGCCAGCCCAGGCTGCGTAAAGCTCTTCATGAACTCCACGCCGCAACCGCGCCCCGGCAGCCTAAGTTCATGGTTGAGGGGGGCTCAGGGTTTAGCAGTTTAGCACTCAACGCAGCGTTGGTTTGAGGGGCCGGAATAGTTACTACTGGTGTTCCCTTCTAGTCCATAAATGGGGTCATAAAAAAATCATGCTCCAAAACCAACCCTATTCCAGCCTTGCTTAAGCCCTAACCCCGAAACCTAACCCTAACCCACCACACCAGGGTTTGACGGTTGCTTGTTCCCGGTCACATCCATGAACCCCTAAACCCTGAGCCCTAAACCCTAAACTCTTAACCCCTAAATCCTAAACCCGTAACAACCCCGCCCCTAAACGCCTAACAGTGCCTACTCCCTAAGCCCTAAATCTTAAAGCCTAAACCCTAATCCCCTAAAGCCCTAAAACCTAAACCCCAAAACCCCAAAACCCTAAACCCCTTTGGGCAAGGCCATTAAACGTAATATGGGGGCCTCCACAATCAGAACAGGGCCTTGGAGGCCCAATATACTGTACTTGTAATAAGGACCCCCCCTCAAAAACAAAAATAGTATTGGTAATTATCTAGACCCCTAAATCCCTAAACCTTGAACCCCTTATAGTTCCATTTAAAGGAACCCTTATAGATCCCTTTAAAGGGCCCTAAACCCCTTATAGATCCCTTTAAAGGGCCCTTTGGGCAAGGCCATAAAATGCAGCTCTGGCCCTTGCGCCTGCGATTCTCGGCCCATGTCTCGCTCTATAAGGATTCGTTTAAACTTGCAAGGGATCTATAAGGGGTTTCGGGCCTTTTAAAGGGATTGATAAGGATTCCTCTAAACTTTGAAGGGATCTATGAGGGGTTTAGGGTTATAGGGGTTTAGGGTTTAGGGATTTGGGGGCCTAAAGAATTACAAGTTTTATTTTTTTAAAGGGGGGGGGTCCTTATAACAAGTACAGTATATTGGGCCTCCCAAAGGCCCTGTTCTGATTGTTGAGGCCCCTATATTACCTAGGTTCCTGCGTAGTACCCTTTTGCCCTTTTTGGTTTAGGGTCCCCTTATTAAAACTGAATATTAGGAAAAAGGGTACCCTTATTATAAAGGGGCTACTTAGGAACCTAGTTACGTTTAATGGCCTTGCCCAAAGGGGTTTAGGGTTTTGGGGTTTTGGGGTTTAGGGTTTAGGGCTTTAGGAGGTTAGGGTTTAGGGGTTTGGGGTTTAGGGCTTTAGGGGAGTAGGTTCTAGGGGTTTAGGGTTTAGGGTTCAGGGTTCAGGGTTTAGGTCCATGTATCCAAACAGCACATACTTTGGCCCGAAAGTGCCGATGCAGGGTCTACTTGAAGGCCAAATCAAAGCAGATACTACAGTACTGGGGTACAAGGACCCTAAACCCTAAACCCGTAGGGATAGGGATATCAGGTTTAGGATTGATTGTTCCGGAGTCCGGAGTCAGTCTTTAGGCTCCATGTGCCCTTCAGCACAGTTCCCCTTTCTTGGTTCACAAGCTTTTCGAGTTGGATCCTTCAATGAAATGCGGGAATGCAGGAGCCAAAGAAAATTAGGCCATCAACATCCATAAATTCTTGAATTCTGAAGCTGAAATTGTTCAAAAGAAGGGTATATCACCAAGAGACAAAGAAAACTGTACAGAACGGGTCCAGACAGCAGTGACTGCGAACTACCGGGCTTCTGATCTCAGCGCCATCCGAAGGCGCCATGAAGCAGATCTTGAGTGTACCGCAGCCTGCAGAGGCCGTTCCGGACAAGGCCAAGCGGACCGTGAGCGTTCGTTGCCTGGCAGGTTCCAGCTTTGAGCTGGAAGTCGATTCTGCCGAAACGGGGTGGGAAGTTGCCGAACGCATCGCAGCCGCAGTTGGCCACCCTGCCGGTTTACTTGTTCTGACATCCAGTGGCTACGTCATCGACCAGTGCCAGCTGCTGCTGCATCAAGTTCGGCACGACGAAATCTGGTACGTGGTGCGGAGACTTGGCGCGGGTCTTGTCGCGATGCTTTGGGAGCACCTACTCGAGGCCAAGACTCTGCCTGATGTAGCTGCCCTGAACGAAACGATGTCACTCACATGGCTTTCCAGCCAACAGCTCAACCAGGGCATCCAACTACCCAGCAGCCTGCAGAATTTGACGTTTGGCGACGAGTTCAACCAGAGCTTGGAGGGCATCCAACTACCCAGCAGCCTGCAGAGTTTGGAGTTTGGCTTCCGGTTCAACCAAAGCTTGGAGGGCATGCAACTACCCAGCAGCCTGCAGAGCTTGACGTTTGGCCGCATGTTCAACCAGAGCTTGGAGGGCATCCAGCTACCCAGCAGACTGCAGATATTGACGTTTGGCCACGAGTTCAACCAGAGCTTGGAGGGCATCCAACTACCCAGCAGCCTGCAGAGTTTGACGTTTGGCGACGAGTTCAACCAGAGCTTGGAGGGCATTCAACTACCCAGCAGCCTGCAGAGTTTGGCGTTTGGCGACGAGTTCAACCAGAGCTTGGAGGGCATTCAACTACCCAGCAGCCTGCAGAGTTTGACGTTTGGCTACGACTTCAACCAGAGCTTGCAGAGCATCCAGCTACCCAGCAGCCTGCAAAGTCTGACGTTTGGCTTCCATTTCAACCAAAGCTTGCAGGGCACCCTTCCGAGGACATTTCGCGATGTATGATTGTCTTATTGGCGCTGTCATTGATGCTGTTAAGACTAACCCTAAACCCTAAACCCTTTTTTGTGGTTCTTAGGGCGCTCAGAGCTACCTACCTACTAGTACTGGTGGGGCCCGTAGCTTCCTGCGTTAGGGTTCAGGACATTTTCTAGGTTCCTGAGTAGTACCCTTTTTAAAGGGTTCCTTAGAGGGTTCTATAAGTGATCCTTAAAGGGTTCTATAAGGATCTATGGGGGTTTAGGGTCTACTAGGTTCCTGAGTAGTACCCTTTTGCCCTTTTTGGTTTAGGGTCCCCTTATTAAAGCTGAATATTAGGAAAAAGGGTGCCCTTATTCTAGCTCAGGAACCTAGTTTTAGAATTTCAGGGTGACCCCCTTCGTGACCAGGCCAGGCCGACCCAATCGCGTTTTGAAGCCCGGATGCTGCAGCATCGAATTCTGTAATAGCTGCGGCGGCCGGACGAGGGATCTGCAACGCCGTATCGCCGTATCCATCCGTATCCCACATTGTGCAGCCTGGGGGACCTGCTTTAGGGGTTGAACACCTCAGTATTTAAGCACTGGACAGAAAGCACATAAGCATAAACTATTGAAGCCAGTCCCATTCTAGGGATGGCATGATGAATTGATTTTTTGTGTCTATGTGCTTTTGGGATCCTATCAAATTGTGTCTGAGCAATTACCACCGAAACCCCTATGGAATTCTTACACACCGTATAAGTCCCGGTCAAGAAGCCAGCAAAAACCAGCACAGTCGAATCCTTAAAGGCGTACATATCTCAATTGCGTAGGCCCCTATCTCCGGTGTAAAACTCCGCAAAGCTCGGTGAAGCCCCATGAAACCCTGTTCTAAGTAGTAAGGCCCACCTCGACACCCCTACAGCCCTAAACCTTTAAACCTTAAACCTGAAAGCCCCTGACCCAACATCCTAAAACCCTAAAGCCCTTAGGCCTAAAGCCCCTATTAAGGCCCTCACAACCGTGCGAGGTACCTCTGCCCACTCTGTCGCACAGAGTTCCTCCGGGCCGAGCCGCTGCCGGATGTGGCCTGGCTCAGTTCGCGTTGCGGGAGGTTCGGTCTTGTAGGGAGGGCTCTACTTGAAGGGGCTGGGGACTTAGTAAGTAGGTTATAAGTGGAGCTATAAGTGCCCTAAATGGAGTTACCCTAATTTTCACTCTACGTATAACCAACTTACTAAGTCCCCTGCCCCTTCAAGTGTGGGCTGTATAGGCCTTTATGGGGCTTCAAAGGGCTTTATGGGGCTGTACGGGGCTTTATGGGTCTTTACAAGGTTTCTAGGCTTTGAGTACAGGGCTCGACAGGGCTTTGCACGGCTTTATGTGCCTTTCAAGGACGTCTTGTTTTAGGGTTAGGGCTTCAAGGTTTAATGGTTCAAGTACAGGTCTGATTTCTTGAAATAGGTTTTAGGGTTTCGCGTTTAGGGTTCAGGGTTTGCAATTTTTAGGTTTCGGATTTCGGTTGTAGGTTTCGGGTTTAGGTTTTAAGGCAAATTCTAGGGCCCAGAGTGCAGGCTCGATGGAATTTCTTCTATAGGCTTAAGGGATGTATGTTGCTGACTTTATACATACTCAAGACTGTGGGAATATGCGAAAGCCCAAACCAAAACCCTATTCTAATTAGTAAGGCCCCTATCTTAAGTATTTTGCACACACGGAGTTTGCTTTGCAACACCATCAATATTCCTACTATGGTCATCAGTATTATCCTGATAACGATATGTGTTTTCCTAAGGCGAATTGTAGGACCATGGCTTATTGCGACTATTTTGTCCTTATGTTTTTACCATAGCATACTTACATTCGTTCACGGCATTACACTGCATGAAATGGCCTTACATGAGTTAGATGGTTCTTCATGACACACTACATGGTTACATGACATCGCATGACACGGCAGGGTGTTGCAGCACATTGCATGACATGACATGACGTGACATGGCATGACATTGTACGGCATCGCATGACATCCCACGACATGATAAACATTCGGTTTTTTGCTGCGCTGAACTGCATCCACATTCCATTGCATTGCATGGCGTTGCATTACATTGCACTGCATTGCACAATACAGTACCAATAACACATTCCACGCTACATGTTGCACAGTATTTACACATGGCAGATGATACTACTTTAAAGTTACACATTTCACTACAATGCAGTACCCCATACATCACTCTGTACCGTACACCCTATCGTACGCAGTACAGTGTAAACCCTAAACCTTAGACCCTAAACCCCAACCTATACCCTTGTAATTTTGAGCCTACACCCTACACTGTAAACCCTCAGCTGTATGGAAACACATACCCTCACGAAACGCTCTTCTAGTCCTTCAGAGCCTTGCTTGAAACCTGCAAGCCCCAAGACAATCTTCTTTTTGATGGCCCAAACTTCCAACTCCAAAACCCCTAAGCACAACCCTAAACCCTAAACCCTTTGTTCTGCAGCCCTAAACCCAAAAGCCGATCCCCTAACCCCTAAACCCTAAACCCTAAAGCCTAAACCCTAAACTCGAAACCCTAAACCCCAAAGCCTAAAGCGTAAAGCCTAGCCCCTAACCCCTAAACCCTAAACCCCTAAGCCTAAACCCTAAACTCGAAACCCTAAACCCCAAACCCTAAAGCCTGAACCTTAAAGCCTAAACCCTAAACTCTTTTTCTCTGATTTATCAGGTCCGGCTGGACAGCACCTCATGGTTCAAGGCCATCGACCACGATGATTCAGGCTGGGATTATGGTCTCGGGTTTAGGAGTTTGATGAGGTTTAGGGGATTAGGGTATACGGTTTAGGGCCAAATATGCCGGGGTTAGGGCCAAATATAGGGGCCTTAATGTCAGAATACGGTTTTGGGGTATATTATCGTAGCAGCTATAGTAGGGAATGTTAGGGTCTAGGGTGTAAGGTTTAGGAACTTGATGAGGTTTAGGGGATAAGGGTTTAGGGTTTAGAGTTTGGGATTTAGGGTTGGGAGCTACGGTTGGTTCAGGGTCTGGCGTTTAGGGCTTTTAGGCTTTAGGTCTATAGGATTTAGGGGTTAATGTCTAGCACCCTGGTGCTTAGCAGGGAATTGGGGAATGGATTATGGAGACCATTGTTGAGGATTCGAGGATTATATATGGGCTACTATAGGGATCCAGACAGTTAAGATTTAGGGCTTGGGGTTCTGGGTGAGGGTTTCCACGCTGATTGGCGTTCTGAAGCCGTGGCCAGCTTTTACCGTTTCTGGGAAAACCTGAATCATTAGGGCTTAAGGTTTAGGGATTAGGGATTAGGCATACTGTTCCTTGGGATTCCTTGTAGTGGTCGTAGTAGTATGTATGCCCCGCCCAAGCCTTAATTCTACCTATAGTCTCCATTGTGGTTCCTTGCTTGGGCTCTGTCATTGGATCCTAAATTTACGTAGACTTTGGCAAATGAAAAAGGAACTACAGTGGAGCCTAGAGCTAGTTCATGAGTCCTTCCATGCGGCCGTCAGCTGGGGAATCCTGGCCGCCCGCATTGCTGCGAAGAACAGTTGTCGGATCAGCAGCCAAGAACTACTTGGAGGCTCATGGGTAGTTAGAAGTGGAGTTATAAGTCCCTTAATATGTGTTATAAATATAGCTACCCCCTACTTATAAGCTCACTTATAAATACCCATGAACCTCCAAGTAACTTACGGGCCTGAAGAGAATAATATAAGTAGGGCAGATTCCTAACCCCTAAACCCCTATAGTACCCTTATAGATCCCTTATAGATCCCTTTAAAGGAAACCCTATAGATCCCTTTAAAGGAAACCCTATAGATCCCTTTAAAGGAAACCCCATAGATCCCTTTAAAGGGCCCTAACCGTATGTTAGGGCAGCCGCGAGCGCGAAGCCCCCCAAAGATCAGAGCGAAGCCCCAACAGCCCAGCTCAGGCTTTATGGCTTTAAGGGCCCTTTAAAGGGATCTATAGGGTTTCCTTTAAAGGGGTCTATAAGGGTACTATAGGGGTTTAGGGTTTAGGAATTTAGGGGTTTAGGGGTTTAAGGGTTTAGGGTTAAGGTGGGCCTTTAGGGTTCTTTAAGGGTTCCTTTAAAGGGTACTATAAGGGTTCCTTTAACGGGTACTATACGGGTTCCTTTAACGGGTACTATACGGGTTCCTTTAAAAATACTATAACGGTACTATAAGAGTTTTGGAGGGTTTGATGTAGGAACCTGATTAAGAAACCTTGGGCCTTTTTTTGGGGTTCCTTACATGAATCCTACTATCTTGTGGTTAAAGGCCCAAGGTTTCTTAATCAGGTTCCTACATTACAGGGTTTAAGGTTTAGGATGATGTCGGGTTCTGGGGGATCGGAATAATTGGCGTGGTACTGTTGATGGACAACATCCTGCATGACCCTAAGGACCCTAAACTATGGGCATTACGGTATATTCCTTATAATGGGTAATGCAGGATTTTGTCCATCAACAGTAGTATTCCTTCTTGAGCTGTTCCCAGACACCAAACCGTCCTGGCCCGAATCGAGCAATGCGGCGAAGCTTGGGTTTAGGGTTTAGGGTTTAGGGGGTTCGAGTCCTTTCCGTTTGACGCTCGCCATGCTTCGCATTTGCACACTATCGGGTGAAGAACTCGATGCTCTGGACTTGGCGAGCTTTCACGCCACGCTTCCCGCAGGGATGCCTGCAGTTCGGGCGCTGAAGCAGTACTTGCACAGCAAGCGTGGGCTGTCAAGATTCAGGCAGGAGCTTGTTTTTCTGAATATTTATGACAAAAAGAAGGAGGATGATGATTGCGTGGTTCTAGATGACGAAGACACTCTGAAACCCGGGCAAGTTCAGGTCGTACTTCAAAGCTTCTGCCAAGCATCTGAAGCTGAAGTGGAAGCGCTTCTGGATGCTGCAGAAAGCGGCCAAGCAGCAGCAGTGGAGAGTATTCTACAAAGGCCGCAAGATCCAGATTTAGCATCTTTTCGTCGCCCAGCGTTGACCGCACTATCTTTGGCATCTGAGAGAGGCCACCAGGAGGTGACACGCCTTTTGCTGGAGGCCAGAGCGGACAAGGACAAGGCCAAGCAGAATGGCGCCACACCTTTGTTCGTTGCAGCTCAGAATGGGCATTTGGAGGTTACCAGCGTTTTGCTGGAGTTCAGTGCGGACAAGGAGAAGGCCCTCCGAAATGGCGCCACCCCTTTGTTCGTTGTAGCTCACAACGGACAGTTGCAGAAGGGCGCCACACCTTTGTACGTCGCAGCTCAGAATGGACAGTTGGAGGTCGTGCGGCTGTTGCTGCAGGCCAGTGCGGAAAAGGACTCGGCCCAGCAGAATGGTGCCACCCCTTTGTACGTTGCAGCTGAGAACGGGCATTTGGATGTTGCGCGCCTTTTGCTGGAGTCTAGTGCGGACAAGGAGAAGGCCTTGGAAGATGGCGCCACCCCTTTGTACGCCGCAGCTGAGACTGGGAATTTGAATGTTGTGCGGCTTTTGCTGGAGTCCGGTGCGGACAATGACAAGGCCATGAAAGATGGCGCCACATCTTTGTACATCGCAGCTCAGAATGGACAGTTGGAGGTCGTGCGGCTTTTGCTGGAGTCCGGTGCGGACAAGGAGAAGGCCTTGGAAAATGGCGCCACCCCTTTGTTCGCTGCAGCTGAGTATGGGAATTTGGAGGTTGCTAGCTTTTTGCTGGAGTTCAGTGCGGACAAGGAGAAGGCCATGGAAGATGGCGCCACCCCTTTGTACATTGCAGCTCAGAATGGGCATTTGGATGTTGCGCGGCTTTTGCTGCAGGCCAGTGCGGACAAGGACACGGCCAAGCAGAATGGCGCCACACCTTTGTACGTCGCAGCTCAGAATGGACAGTTGGAGGTAGTGCGGCTTTTGCTAGAGTCCGGTGCGGACAAGGAGAAGGCCATGGAACATGGCGCCACACCTGTGTACATCGCAGCTCAGAACGGACTGTTGGAGGTAGTGCGGCTTTTGCTGGAGTCCGCTGCGGACAAGGAGAAGGCCTTGGAAAATGGCGCCACGCCTGTGTACATCGCAGCTGAGAATGGACAGTTGGAGGTAGTGCGGCTTTTGCTGGAGGCCAAAGCGGACAAGGACACGGCCAAGCAGAATGGCGCCACACCTTTGTTCGTTGCAGCTCAGAATGGGCATTTGGAGGTTACCAGCGTTTTGCTGGAGTCCGGTGCGGACAAGGAGAAGGCCTTGGAAGATGGCGTCACCCCTTTGTACGCCGCAGCTGAGGGGAATTAGGATGTTGCGCGCCTTTTGCAGGCACGTGCAGATTAACCCATGTAGAATCCGTGTCGAAGCCTTGTATCAAGACTCATATGGGTGCTTGAATATTTGCCGATAGTATTCCTTGCCTAACGGGGCATCTAGTGTGATTACATTGGGCGCAGAGTCCAGAGTTATGATTCTTACGGTGTGGGATTCTCCCTGCAGTTTGCCTCTCTGGGTAGCGTTGTGGCGCAGTGACGATTCAATCTCTGAGGCGTGGAGCTTGCTCGTAGTTCGCCTCAGCCGAATCCATGAGGAATATGCTTGAGAAAGTAGTCGTTGTTGTGTCTTTTCTTAGGCAGTGTGGTCACAACGGATTGCATAACATCAAAGCACCAAACCCTATTGCAGTGAGTATAGGTCTCTATGGTTTGGGTACTCCCCCCCACTCTGTAAGAGTTGAACAATATGTCTAATATGATATACGAGGGCCTTCTCATAGCCCGATTAAAGACTGTTACGGGATGGGGGCAGTACCCAACCTATGGTACTTCAAGGTCCTACGAATCCCATTCAGATCGCAGTGAGCAGAGTGAAGTCATTAAAGGCCATAAAGCCGCAAAAGGTTTAGGGTTGAGGCTTCCGAAAGCTCGTAGTGAAGGAATATCCTCCAAAGCCTATTGAGGATCCTCCAATAGTTTAAGAGTAATCTGTCTAAACCTAAACCCTAAACCCTGAACCTTAAACCCCTATAAAAAATGCAAAACAAGCACTAAATCCGACCGAACCCTACGTCTGGGAGTCTTAATTAAACCCCCTAAGGCACATTCCTTCATTAAGGGGTGCCCTAAGTCCCAAAGCATTAGACCTCTCCGCCAGAGGCTCGCTGGAAAAGACCGAGGCGCAACCACCGAGGGTTTGGGGCAGGGGCTTGGGTGGTTTCTGGTTTAGGAGAGTTCTTCGTGGAAAGAACCCGAAAAGTTTTTGACACCCAAACCCTAAACCGTTAAACCTTCAACCCTGAACTCTAAGCCCCTATACCCTATAGTGAACCCCAGAAAGTTGAAACATGGGTTTACGAGGATTAGTGCTAGGATCTCTTCTACTTTAGCTTAAGGGCATGAGGATACTCATGTTCCAACTTTCTGGCTTCTACCCGAAATCCTCAACCCCAAACCCTCAAACTCCAGACCCTGCAAGCCTCTCAGAAATCCTGCGATATCAACCGAAGCCGCCTTCCACCCATAGTGTATATCATTTATGTTTTTATTCACTGGCAAATACAGTTATATGTTGTTTATACCGTTATCTGCTTTTTCACTACAACATACGATTACATATTAGTATATTGTATTGTATATGGTTGTATATGATTGTACGTTACTGTGGGTTTTCACATAGTGTCACATACTCTGACATATTATTATTATCCTTCTTAGTACTGTTATTATTCTTAGTAGCAGTATTGCCAGAAGTGTGATTTTGTAGTATCTGCTTTCATGAAAGGCATTTTCTGTTTCTTACATATATATATACACATGTTTATAACCATATACTTGTTATATACTGTTATAGTATATGATAGTGTATTATGTGTATCAAGGTATACTTTCAGATCCGGGTCAGGCCCGGGAATTCATGGAGTCGGAGTGTTAGGGCTGTGGGCTTAGGGCTGAGCTTGCGGCTTTGGATATGGGAGTTTAGGGTTTGGGGTTTAGGGTTTAGGGATTTTGGGCCCAGGCTTTAGGATCTGTACAAGTGTTGGGGGTCTTTATCTTACTTAGCAGTTGTGTTTTTCTTGTCATCTGGTTTTATCTACTTGCTTCATTCCAGTGAGCGACGCCGAGCTACTCGAGATCCTGCAACTATGCCGCAGCTGTAACGCTTTGGATTTCGGGTTCTTGGAAGATGGGATGAAGCCTAGATCCTTAACAAACACCACCAGCCCCATGAATGTTGCTTGAAGGATCATGGGACTTAGCAATTGGGGTTATAAGTCAGATAACTACAGTCAGAATTACCCATAGCCCCAATTGAGGTACTTATAACACCACTCACTAAGTCCCATGATCCTCCACGTAGCATCCTGGCTTCATCACCCAGAGACTCCGATATCCCTTAATTAAGGAATATACCATGAATTCTAGTCGGATCCCTAATCTGATTTAAGGAATATATTCCTTAATTAAGAGATATGGGAGTCCGTACCCTAAACCCTATAGATCCCTTATTGGAACCCTGAAAGGAACCCTTGTAGATCCCTTTAAAGGGATATTGGAGTCTATGGCCACCCGGAGCCAGTCTCTGGCGCGTGGATTAGGTGATCGACGCTCTTTGCGCCACACTTCCCCTAGACGCTGCATCTCGGCTGCCACTGACGTTCCATTAGCTTTCGGGCTTGCTTCTTTGCTGTCGAGTACTTCGATGGTCTTGAGTGATTCTGGTTTAGGCTGTCTTGATCAAAGGTTGTCCTGCTTCGAATTCCCCAATTTGTCCGCAACTCTGGCTTTTCAAGCCCGTTTGATCGGGTGGCAATGTACCCAGAGACTCCAATATGCCTTAATTAAGGAATTTTCCTAACAACCATATTTGGGATCCTAATGCGATTTAAGGAATATGGAATATTGCTTCATTAAGGGAAATTGGAGTCTCTGGGCATCGTCGTACAGGGATGGCTGCGAAGGGAATCGTAGCTGACACGGGCGTCTGCGGAAGTCCTCGTATGATCCAGGTGTCCATGAAGCCCTGTTCGAAATATTAAGGCTTCTATAATACACGACAGAATGATTTCTGGAGGCTTGACACCTCAAGCCCTAAAGCCGAAAACTGTAGAACACGACCCGCGAAAAGACAGGGGAAACGCCACACCTTAAACCCCAAGCCCTAAACTCTAAACCATGAGCCCCGAACCCCCTAAACCCTAACCCCTAAACCCTAAACCCTAAACCCCTCCACTTCATTCCTGTCGAAGGCTTCCTTCTAACCGACTGCCGCACCTGTTGCGGATGGATTACTGCAGCCCCAAACTCAACCCTAGGACTCCTAAGCACAGTTTAGGGTTTAGGGTTTAGGGTTTGCCGTAGAGTGGCGCATAAGCGGAAGTATCTTGCGACAGTGTAATTTCGAGTGCGTCGTCTTTTGACGATTGGCCGTTGGAGCCTGATTGTGGA
>BGNK01003531.1:56271-72115 GCA_003297005.1 Symbiodinium sp. clade A Y106
GGGACTCGATGTTCGAATCGATGGGACAAATTCCGAAACGTCTACCGCAGACCCTAAACCCTAAACCCTTTTCGATTATGTCTGCCGTTGAGATTTCGATGGTACACAATGGGGGGGGGTCATATTCTTGTCGGTGAGACGCGATGTTTGTATCGACGGGACAAATTGTTAAGGGTTTGGGTGCCAATAAGTTTTGAGAGAAGGTTCTGAGAGAAACGTTTTGNGGGGGTCATATTCTTGTCGGTGAGACGCGATGTTTGTATCGACGGGACAAATTGTTAAGGGTTTGGGTGCCAATAAGTTTTGAGAGAAGGTTCTGAGAGAAACGTTTTGCGAGAAACGTCCTGGGCCTGGGCCTGGGCGACCCTGGGGCCTGGGGCCTGGTGGGGGCCTGGGGCATGGGAAGGGGCTTTTACCTCATTTTCTGAAGTTGGGTTTTGCGACGACTGGGGGCTGATTTGAATTTGGTTTTTGTGATTAGAACCTGGTTGCGTTGAAATTGACGGTTTAGGGGGTTCAACGCCAGCAACGACAAGCAATTTCTATTTATTTCTTTCTTGANATTTGGTTTTTGTGATTAGAACCTGGTTGCGTTGAAATTGACGGTTTAGGGGGTTCAACGCCAGCAACGACAAGCAATTTCTATTTATTTCTTTCTTGAGGGTTTAGGGTTTAGGGTTTGGGGTTTGGGGTTTAGGGTTTGGGGTTTAGGGTTTAGGGTTTAGGGTTTAGGGAGTGTAGTAGTATTATTAATGTTGGCATGAATATTATTGCTTCTCTTCTCGCTATTGCTGTCATTCGTAGTATACTTATTACTATTATTTTCGTATTAGTGTAGTATGTTTGTTCTTGTTATTGTCCCCTTGCCATGAGCTTTCAAACTTTTCCACGTTCAATCTCCTAACTCTAGAAGTCATACACTCTACACCCTCCCAAGACCCTAAAGCCCTAAACCCTAAACCCTAACCCAGGCCCCTATACCGTGAACCCTAAACCGTAAATCCTGAGCCCTGGAACCCCAACCGGGAAACCCAAGATCACTAAATACACCACCCTGGGGGCCCAAGGAGAAGCTGTCCGGCGCTATTGAAGGTAAGCTGTGGGCCGAGTGGGACCTCGAAGGCAGGATGCGGGCTACCTGAGTAACATGGGTTCCTGAAAGGGCTCCTTGAACAGTCCTCAAAAGATCTGTAATTGTGTGGGTGTTTAGGGATCATGGGAGATAGTACTAGGAATATATGAATAAGCTAACTGTAGTTCTCATCACTTGTAAACCCAATCACGGTACTTGTAGCTTTACTTGGCTGGTCCCCTGATCCTCCAAGTAGGGTTCGGAGCCCTGAAAACTGGATCCGACACCCCCGCAGCCCGAATCTCTGAACCCTGAATACTCACCGCAGGCCGTAAATTTAAACCATGCCTTTCGCCGTAAACCCTAGACCCAAACAAGGGTGTTAGAGCTTAGGGTTTAGGGCTCATGAAATTGGGTTACGCGTGTTGGGCTTCCTTTTACTGTTCGAGGCTCTCAGGATAGATGGAGTTTTGGTGAGCGTATATGGGGCTGCGGCTAAGGGTTTCTGGCTTACATGTATGTGTGTGTGTGTGTGTTTACACATGTGAATACTAGTTACAGGTTCTTACACCATCCTTCAAGCAACATCAGGCAACCTGAACATATGGTTCAGGTTGGATGGAGCATAGGACTGTCCTGAACTCCGAACCCGTAGGCGCGAAACTTTGCCCTAAACCCCAAGTCGCGGGTTGGAGGGTTAGGATCGCATTCCGCAATAATGTGATTGAACAGCCAACTCTAAGCGCGAGGAGCCCCGTAAATTACCTAAAGCCTTAAACCCAGCACCCCAAGCCTCCTGAAATCCGACCTCGCCCCAAAACCCCCGAACCAAATCCCAACAGAAGAGCAAGCACGGTTGACGGAGAAGCTCCCACCTCATCCTAGGTTCCTGAGTAGTACCCTTTTGCCCTTTTTGGCTTAGGGTCCCCTGATTAAAACTGAATATTCGGAACAAGGGTACCCTTATTATAAAGGGGCTACTCAGGAACCTAGTATAGTTCCAGGGCCCTTTCCCTTATCGACGGTTTAGGGTTTAGGGTTTAGAGCAAAGTTAGGAGCATGCCAGGGCTGGGAGCTCTCAATGCCCATATTTTTTTTAGTTAAGGAATATTCCTTGTATAAATCGTAGTAGGGATCCTACTACAATCTAAGGTATATTCCTTAATTAAGGGATATTGGCGTCTCCTAAACCCTAACCCCCTATAGATCCCTTAAAGGAACCCGTAGTCCACCAGGAAGGGGAAGTCACCCAGAGTCTGGGTTAGCCCTGTGTTGTACACCCTAAACTCCCGGTAGCAGTATTGAATTCTTAAGGCCCCTATATTATAGTACCCTTATGGATCCCTTATAGTAACCCTTATAGACCCCTTTAAAGGAACCCTATTCTAATCGAGCTGCCTTCCTTGCACAGTTCTTGAAACAGCAGCAGCTGCAGCCGTAGTTTGCAGTCGGTCTCGCTGGACCAACACTAGGTTCCTGAGCAGTACTTGAAGGGGCAGGGGGCTTAGTAAGTTGGTTTTAAGTACTTAAAGGATCATGGGACTTAGTAATTGGGGTTATAAGTAAGGTAAGTACAGTTATAATTACTTATAACCCCAATTAAGGTACTTGTAACCCTACTTACTAAGTCCCATGATCCTCCAAGTAGGGTTATAATTAGGGTAACTCCATTTAGGGCACTCATAACTCTACTTTTAACCTACTTACTAAGTCCCCTGCCCCTTTAAGTACCCTTTTGCCCGTTTTGGTTTAGAGTCCCCTTATTAAGCTGGGCTTTGGAGTACCATACTTTAATACTTTTTCTTAAAGGAACCATTATGAAATAGAAGTTTATACTTTTTTCTGCCTGGTTACTTAAAAGCCCAGTAAAACTGAATATTAGGAAAAAGTGTACCCTTATTATAAAGGGGTTACTCAGGAACCTAGAACAGCCCTAAACCCTGAACCTGAAGCCGGTAGGTCAAACGCAGCCCTATGGACCCGGTATAGAGTGCCAGATCTACTTCCCTAAACCCTAAACCGTAAACCCTAAACCGCCCTACTTTGAATTCATCTTCAGAACATCACTCTTAACAACATCTTCTATATACAACGCCCATCGCAACACAAAAAGACCCCGAGCAAAATCCCTGAACCGTGAACCGTAAACCCCTGAGCGAAAAACCCTGAAAGCCTAAACCCTTGTGTATAGCCTAAAGACCTAAACCCGAACGCCAAAATGCCCTAACACCTTCTCCCCTAAACCCTTGACCCATAAAGCCCAACAGATCACTTAAAGGAACCCGTTAAAGGAACCACCCTACAACCCTGAAGTCCTAACACCCGAACCCCTAAACCCAAAGCAGGGACCGGACAGATCAGCCGGGAAGCTTTCGAAGATCCCTCCAGGGGAATGCTCCAGCCGGGAGCTGACACCTGCATGGTATTAGGGCTTTAGGGAGCTTTAGAGTTTAGGGGTTCAGGGTTTGGGGTTCAGGGTTTAGGGTTTACGGTTTAGGGTTAGGGGTTTAGGGTTTAGGCGTTTAGGCGTTTAGGGGTTTAGGGTTTAGGGTCCAGGGTTCGCAGTTTAGGGTTTAGGGGTTGATGGTTTACTTAAAGGATCATGGGATTTAGTAATTTGGGCTATAAGTAAGGTAACTGCAGTTATAACTACTTGTAACCCCAGTTAAAGTACTTATCGCCCTACTTACTGAGTCCCATGATCTTCCAAGTAGACCCTAAACCCTAAACTATACTATTCTGGGATTTCCCGTATTCTAATCATTTTATAAGGGGCCCAAAAACCCTATTCTAATTATTGAGGCTCTTACAGTACCTTAAACTACCAAACCCTACTTTTTTGTAGGTTCTTATGATAAACCCCAATATGGAATTTACAGGGACCCTACAAAAAAAGTAGGTTTTGGTAGGTTAAGGGAGGGGTTGATGGCATAGGGTTTCGGGTGGAAGCCTGGCAGCTGGAACCAAGGGATTGCTTGAAGGGGCAGGGGACTTGGTAAGTAGGGGGGTAGACAGGCTTCTTAAAGGGCTCCTTAAAGGGATCTATAGGGTTCCTTAAAGGGATCTATAGGGTTTAGGGTTTAGGGGTCTACTTGAAGGGGCAGGGGACTTAGTAAGTAGGTTATAAGTAGAGTTATAAGTGCCCTAAATGGAGTTACCCTAATTATAACCCTACGTATAACCAACTTACTAAGCCCCCTGCCCCTTCAAGTGTGCGACAAGTCTTACCAAACTCAGTATACTTCACTAGTATCATTTTGGGCCCTGAACAAAACTACCACAATATGGGAGTTTCCGACAATTCGGGGTACCTTATCTTTGGGGTCCTTCTAATATGGATCCTACTATTTAGAGTACAATATTAGGGTCCTCTATTTTCGGAAACTCCCATATAGGTGTCATCAGGTGTTCTTTTCATGTGCACCATAACCCGGCTCTGATAAACACGACATCGCTGTGCTGACCTACTAGGTTCCTGAGTAGTACCCTTTTGCCCTTTTTGGTTTAGGGTCTTCTTCTTAAAACTGAATATTTGGAAAAAGGGTACCCTTGTTATAAAGGTGTTACTCAGGAACCTAGTATAGTTCCAGGGCCCTTTCCCTTATCGACGGAAGTCCAAAGAACTTGTACAAAATTCATCGAAGCCTATGACACAGACTGGCGCCCTTGTACCTTAAACCCTGAACTCGAAGCCCTAAACCCCAAACCCAAAGCCCTCAAGAGCTAAACCCCACTGTAAACCCTAAACCTGGATTAAGGGGTTTCGGAGTCGCCGGTGGGTCCCCCGAGGTTCGTTCTCTACAGCCTGCCCTCCTTGAAGAGGGAGGCACAGAGAGACAGTTTACGGCTCAGGGTTTTTGTGGCTTTGGGGCTGAGGGCTTCGGGCAGAGAGAGAGAAAGAGAGAGCGTGTGTGGAGTTTAGTTTGCAATGACCTGGAGCAAGTTTCATTTGCTCACTGCCCAGCACCACCGACCACGGGGTTCTGGTCATGGAAGTCGGATTCAGGGTTTCGGAATTATGTAAGGGACACGGTTCAGGGTTTAGGGAGTAACGCTTGCGCCAGGCGGACGCAACTCTCCCTAGATCTGCACGGATTTCCGTCATGGGCAGTCGAACTTTTGGCTTCAAGGCTTCGTCTTTGAGGGAGCAACGGTTGATGGACAAAATCCTGCATGACCCTAAGGACCCTAAACTATGGGAATTATGGTATATTCCTTATAATGGGTACTGCAGGATTTTGTCCATCAACCGAAGCTTGAGCTCCCTCCTCGCATGGCTCCTTCAATCCAGCTGGTCTCTCAGAATCCTCGAATCTGGGTCACTGATGCTTGGCATAGCAGTAGAACGAGTGAACCTTTGAGCTTTTTTGGGGTAGTGTAATCCGAATCCCAAAGATTAGCCTTTAGCTGCCCTCTGGATGCTGGACAAGTAAGGATGACAGTGTCTCAACCGAGCTCCTTGAGTCGGTAGACGAGGCTTTCAAGTCTGAGAACAGGAATGTCGTGGAGAAGCACAGCGGCCGAAAGATCGTGGCACGCAACATTGACTTCGAGAAGGATGACTTGTGGCAGGTGGAATGCTCGGCTTAAAGCGAAGCATTCCAATATCATGTGTTGACACATGACACACTGTGCACGTAGGCAAACATGTTGTGAGCTTGCTGATTTGCCGCCTCATACGTCAAGCTTTGCTCCCTTGCCACTTCTCTCGCAAAAATGCAGTTTCAGTTCTTGGTGGTGGTAGCGGTGATGCTGCTGGCACGTGCTGCGTTTTGTGGTATGTTGTTGCGGGGGTGGCGGCAGCAGTTGTGGTGGCTGGTTGATCGTGTTGTCATCCTTGTCGTCATTGTTTGATGTGTGTTTTGGGTTATTCGTTTCCCTAAATCCCAAACCCCTCAACCCCTGAACCCTAAGCCCTACACCCCTAAACCCTAAACTCTGGTCCCTAAACCCCAAGCCCCTAAGCTCGCTTTGTGATGTTCATTGCGTCGTGTCCTCTTGGAGGAGCTGTTTGAAAGGATCTCGGACATCTGTGGCTTAGAAGGTGCCTGGGTTCTGGAGTACGATACTTTGATACTTTTTTTGGCAACTGGTTTCTAAACCCTAAACCCTAACACTATGAATAAAGATTGTCTTTGTTTCTCCTTGGCTACTTCGAACGTCTCCCAGGTGCCGTACCCCGGCACCGCAACTTCATGGTGACTGAAGTGTATGGCAGTGGCCAAGATGCTCATGTTGCTCCTAGGTCGGCCTTTGGGATACTTTCCATATTTCCCTTGTTGGGCTTAGGAGGATCTTAATCCCCAAACCCTAAGACCCTGAACCGCTAAACCCTTAACGTTAGATGCTAAACCACTAAACCAATTATTGTAGGATCCCTAGTGTGATTTAAGGAATATTCCTTAATTTAGGGACATTGGAGTCTCTGGGAACCTAGGATCACACCAACGTGGACGATGCACCCCAAACCCTAAACCAACGCTAAACCTTAAACCCTGAACCCTAAACCCTAAACTTTAAACCCTAGACCCTAAACCCTCTTCGTGTAGGAACCTGATTAAGAAACCCTGGGCCTATAACCCCCAAAACAGTAGGATTCATATAAGGAGCCCTAATTGCACTAGGATCACGCCAATGTGGATGATGTCGCTTCTGGGGATCCCATCGATTTCTTAGACATGACGAGGCAAAGTCCCTCGCGGTCGGACCCCCGGAGACTAGGCCGTGTTCAGCGTTTGCAGTTGATAAAGTTGTTAAAGTAATAAAGACAATAACAAGAAGAATAGTACTGATAATAATAGTAATGACAATAGCAATAATTGACTGTTATTATTACTATTATTGTTAGTAGTATTTGTATTTTTTGCGGTCATTGTCACTATTACTATTGCTATTATGATTAGCACTGTTATTATTAAGAATTAGAGTTGTATCTTAATGTGTTTAAAAGGGCCTTCAAGAGCAAGCCAGGAGAGTCGTCCCAACCATCTCCATCATCTTGTATTTTAACTCTGTAGGTGGAATTCGATTTCCGTATGCCGACGGAATGCAAACAATTGCGGGCAAGCGCGGACGAATGATCTTCTTCGAGAACTATAAGGATGAGGCGAGGCCATTGCACGCGACATCGGCCACGCACTATGGCATCTACTTTGAGCAAGTGCCGAAACGAATTCTAGTCATGGGTGTTTTGGCCAATAAGACGCCTTCCATGGACAGAAGTGCAGAGCCTACCAAGGGGTTGATCTACGGTGCTGGTACAGAGCGGGACCCTCTCTTCCACGACAACCCTTCGTACCTTTGTCATAGTTGGATAACATTTTACATGTCTATGGGTACTTAAACCCAAGAAGGAATAGAACTGTAACTTTTTAATACAACCCCAACCATGGCCTAGGTACGACATGTACAAAATCGGGGGAGGCCAGGTCGTCGTGGCTCAAAAGCCTGACTTCATCGTTTCGCTGGAGGTGAGTTCTTCGAAAGGCGATGCCACAGTCTTGGGGCGAAACCTTGCCGGTGAAGAGGTCTTCAACAAACAGTGCAGCAAGGACACGAGCTTGAAATTCATCATGGATCAAATCAAGGTGAAGGTGGATCCTGGCAACACCCGCAATGTGCTTTTGTGCCGAACGGATGGGCAACTCTTGACTGAAGAGCACATGAACCAGAAACTTGACGAGTGCTTCAAGGACCTCATGGAGACTGAAAACCGCAGGACAGCGTCAAGATGCTTTGGACTCTGTGGGTCATCAACCTCGCCTTAGCTCGCAGACAAGTAGACCCTTCAAATCCCCAGGAGCTTGCAGCTAAAGATCTGCAGGACCGGTTGGGTTCAAAGATCTACTCTGTGATATAGCTTTGTCTGGTCTCGGCGATAAATCAGGAAAAAAGCATGGCTCGGCCATGAATCAACACGCGTTTGTGGAACGCTTCTGTTGCAACGACAGCAGGTCTTCTGGGCCCAGGGGCCTGAACATTGTGTTACAGTATTCCCTTGGCATCCACCCAGAGGGTCCAAGTACTCGAATGAATAGTAGGGTTTCAAAGTCCAAAAACCAGGCCCTAAACCCTACTATTTGGGTACTTGGACCCTCTGGGCCCGATGTAGTTTTTACTACAATGCTTGCCAATACTTGTCAATGCAATGGCTAGTGTATCGTTTGCAGTAGTATTCCCCAGAAAGTCCCGCTATACTGATATCACAATACCTTCCAACACCATAAGTAGAGTATAGTTTTCAACAGTATTCCCGTATTAGTTCCCGTAGAATACTGGAATGTCCCCCAGAAGCCATTTAATAATCCCCCACAGCCTGCAGCACTTCAAGGGTCATTGGACTTAGTAATTGGGGTTAAGTAAGGTAACTCCAGTTATAATGGCGTATAATTAAAGTACTTAGAACCCTACTTACTAAGTCCCATGATCCTCCAAGTACCCTTCTGGATCCTCATTGTACCCGTAAATGAGCCCTACATTCTAATCCTCCAAGCCCTACCCAGAAACCTTAAACTCGCGGCCCTAAACCTTGAAACCTGAACAGGCCTAACCTTGAACCCTAAAGCCTTAAACCCTGAACCCTGGAACCTAGAACCCTGGACCAAAGAACCCATACTAGAGTCACAACGTGCTCTGAGCATGCCAGGCTCATAGCCCGATTGCTTTCTGCGAGTTTTTTTCCTCCCGCGGGTCCAAAAAGTAGATCCCTTAATTTGGGACATTTTGGAACTAAGGGGTACTTCATAGGAACGCCCTCAAGGGATCGATTTTTGGATCCTGCTCAGGGTCTAGTATCTGAAATATACCTATTTAGGGCTCAGCAACTCAGTGCGTGGGAGTTTGTGGCTCGGGGTGTTAGGTTTTCGGGTTTAGGCTTGCTTAAAGGATCATGGGACTTAGTATCCTTAAAGGGCTCCTTAAAGGGGTTCTTTAAAGGGTTCTATAAGAGATCTTTAAGGGTTTGGGGTTTAAGGATCATGGGACTTAGTAAGTGGGGTTATAAGTAAGGTAACCGCAGTTATAATTACTGATAACCCCAATTAAGGTACTTATAATCCTAAATACTAAGTCCCATGTTCCTCCGAGTAGACCCTACACCCTTATAGTGCCCCTATAGATCCCTTAAAGGGACCCTTAACCCCCTACTTACTAAGTCCCATGATCCTGCAATAAGCTCTTCTGGCTAGCCCTCAGCTTGGGTTCAGAGCTTGAGAAAGGCTTGGGGTTTAGGGTTCCCAAGCCCACCACCTCAAAACCCAAAAGCCCCAAATCTAGACAACCCCAAACCCAGAAAAAACAACAAACCTCGCGCCCGCCCATCCCCAAGCTCAAAAGAACCCCAAGACCCACAACTCCAAACTCCAAAACTCTTAAACCACTAAATTAAACACCCGTACAAAGCTTAAGAGAAGCCTCAAAACCAAAAGCGAAGCCCCAAACCCAAGACCACCAAAACCCTAAACCCTGAAACCCATAAGCCATAAACCCAACACGCCAAAATCCGAATAAAACCGACAGAACCGACCTGGCAACCTTAAACCCTCAACCCTAAACCCCTAAGCCCCTAAACCCTCAACCCTGAACCCTAAACCTTGAACCCTAAAACCCTAACACCCTAAAACCCTAAGCCCTAAACCCTAAAACCCTAAGCCCTAGCCCCTAAACCCTGAAACCCTAAAACCCTAAACCCCTAAACTGCCGAGAGCCCCGCTGACCATTTGCATGGGCGCTCGAGGCTCCGACCGAGGCCCCCGCCCAAGCGTCCCGTCAGAACGGCGAGGGAGGGTAAAGCCTCCCGGTAAACGAGGACTGTAGTGACGCCGCCCCGCGAATGACTTCTTTGCCGTCAGGCAATAAAGAAGAACCCCACACCCCCGCCATTGGCGTCGCTTGTGCTTTTTAAGGGGGTCTTGGGGGGCCCCCAGCAGGGTCTGGCCCACTGGCAGATCCTCAACTGCCCGCCCTCTCCGCCTTGCCCTGCCCCCCTGCCCTGCCCCTGGAACGCGGTCTGGGCCGCTAGACGAGCAAATTGCAATTGTGGCGCGAGGCGGGTCGTTTGTTGGAAACCCTTGCTTTTCATCGATCCGCGAGGACCTACAACCCGACACCAATCCATCTCAGCTGTGGTTTGCTGTGAAATGCGGTGGTTTCATGGTGACGCAAGCGCGCGATAAGTGGCTGCACCCCCAATTCTAAAGCAGCGCACCCACCGCGCGCACACTGTCCACAAAGCCTAAACCCTAAGCCCTAAACCTTGAACCCTTAACCCTTAAACCCTAAACCATAAACCCCTAAACCCCTAAAAACCTTAAACCGACCGGACAGGTGGGATCTCGCGCGCCTGTCCCAGACTTCGAGCAGAACCGTGAGAACTGGTTCAGGCGTCCTTTTTCCTTCTTAAAGGGTTCCTTAGAGGGTTCTATAAGTGATCCTTAAAGGGTTCTATAAGGGATCTATGGGGGTTTAGGGTCTACTAGGTTCCTGAGTAGTACCCTTTTTAAAGGGTTCCTTAGAGGGTTCTATAAGTGATCCTTAAAGGGTTCTATAAGGATCTATGGGGGTTTAGGGTCTACTTGGTTCCTGAGTAGTACTCTTTTGCCCTTTTTGGTTTAGGGTCCCCTTATTAAAACTGAATATTAGGAAAAGGGTACCGTTATTATAAAGGGGTTACTCAGGAACCTAGCCTTTCGCGAGTTCTATAGCTGCTAGGGGTACTCGGGGTACGAGGAGAACAAAGGCTACTAGGGCTCCGGTACTAGGAGCTCCATGTTCTAGAAGGGTTTGGGGTGTAGGGTTTAGGGAAAGGTTTAGGGTTTAGGGTTTAGGGTTAAAGGAGTTCTATGGTTCTATTGGGGTAATCCTACTATGAGGGTTCTATAAGAGTTTAGGGTTTAGGATTCGGGCAGTTTTTTTCCTCTAAGGGGTTCAAGGGTTTCGGGTTTAGGGTTTAGGAGGGTTCTATAAGGGTTCTGTTAGAGGCTCCCCCAGTAAATGGCTTTCTTATGAGGGCTATTTTTAGAAGGGTTTTATTCGGGTTTCTTTGACGCATATGTTAGAGTTCGATGAGGGTTTAGGGGTTAGCCCAGAAAAAGACTTTCTTACAAGGCTTCTTTCAGAGTTCCAAGATGGTTCAGGGTTTAGCCCCAAACAGGCTTTCTTAGAAGGGTTCTCCTGGAGTTTTAGAGTTCGATGAGGGTTTAGGGTTTAGCCCAAAGAAAGGCTGTCTTATAAGGCTCTCTGAGAGTTCTAGAAGAGTTCGAGTAGGGTTCTATTGGGGTAATTTGGGGCACCTAAAACCCAACACCAAACCATTCTGTTTGGGTACTTGGACCCGCTGGATATAAACCCCTAAACCCTAAACCCTCAACCCTAAACCCCTAAACCCTCAAGCGAGGTATAGCCTTCCTTGCTCGAGGTTCTGTGGATCAATCCTTGCCACTCTTTCGGGTAACCAGTTTAAGCCGGGTGCCACATTAGTACATCCCTAGGTTGTCAAAGTCGTCTACATCGGGTATAGAGCCATCAACCCTAAACCCTTAAACCCTCCACCCTAAACCCTTAAATCCTTAAATCCGTATGAACCGTATAAATTTCCTTTAGCGCCACTTTAAATATCCTTAACCAAGCAGGTACTGGGATGACAACAACGAGCGAGCCGCTGGGCTGGGCTGCCCCAACAAAGAGCTGAAAATAAGGTCTATTTAGGGTTTAGGGTTTTAGGGTTAGGTTTTTCAGGGTTGCTGTCGGATCTTACAAGATTCTGTAAGACTTGAACGGGTCCTTCATAGGCCTAAGTTTCAATGCCGTAGCGCCGTACGGTAGCGAGAGTTTTGGGGTTTAGGCGTTTAGGCCTTCAGGCGTGTAGGGTTTGGGATGCAAGCCCTAAGCCTAAACCCTAAGCCTTAAACCTTAAGCCCCTCTACTCCCGAAGCTGCAATACCCATTGAATAAGGAATATGTCTTAAAACCCTATAGACCCCTTACAGGAAGCCTTAAAGGAACCCTTATGGGTAGTTGTCAAAATTTTGGTCCCTTTTTGGGTTCCTACTATACTACGGCACCTATTATTTAGGGTCCCCCAAAAGGGACCCTAATTTTGACAACGACCCTTATAGATCCCTTTAAAGGGATGTTGGAGTCCCTGGGAAGCTGCTTTCAGCAGCAAAACAAAGAGCCGAGGAGCTTGACTTTCTTCCCTGCTTGCGGGCGCTCGCGAGGAGCCAAAGCCCTTTGGATTTTGGGGTTTAGGGGTTTAGGGTGTAGGGGTTTAGGGTATAAGGTATAGGGTTTCAGGTTTAGGTTTCAGGGTTTAGGATTTAAGGTTTAGGGTTTGGGTTTAGAGGTTTAGGGGTTTAGTGGTTAGGGTATAGAGTTTTAGAGGTTTAGAGGTTTAGAGGTTTAGAGGTTTAGGGGTTTAGGGTTTAGGGTATAGGGTTTAGGGTTTAGGATTCAGGGTTTAGGATTCAGGATTTAGGGTTTAGGGTTTAGGGTTTAGGGTTTGGGGTTTGAGGCCCCTGACGACCGAACGCCCTAAGCAATAAACGCCCTCATAAAGGCCCTGGTAACTAGGTTCCTGAGTAGTACCCTTTTTAAAGGGTTCCTTAGAGGGTTCTATAAAGTGATCCTTAAAGGGTTCCATAAGGATCTACGGGGGTTTAGGGTCTACTAGGTTCCTGAGTAGTACCCTTGACCCTTTTGCCCTTTTTGGTTCAGGGTCCCCTTGTTAAAACTGAATATTAGGAAAAAGGGCACCCCTATTATAAAGGGGCTACTCAGGAACCTAGGTAAGTTTGTGAACCCTGAAAGAAGCCTCATAGACGTCTTACGGTCTTACTTAAACCCTAAAGCCCTAAAGCCCTTCTTAAATCACATTAGGGATCCTACTATATTTAATTGGGTAGTTGTCAAAATTCGGACCCTTTTTTGGGTACGCCAAATAGTAGGTGCCGCACTATAATAAGGACTCAGAAGGGGACCATAATCTTGACAACCACCCAATTAAAGGATATTGGAGTCCCCAGAGAGCCCAATACCCCTTAATTAAGGAATATACCTAAATCATGAGGGGCTGAAAAATTTGATTTGAGCTATATTCCTTAATTAAGGGGTATTGGGCTCTCTGGGTCCCGAAAGCCTGAAACGTGTGAGGAGCCTGCGGCTCGATGGGGATTGCTCGGACATGGCTGTCCTGCGCCCGGCGCCCCGGGGCCTGTTTTTCTTTGGGGAGGGGGGGGGAGTTAGGGAGTAGGGGTTAGGGGTTTAGACGTTTAGGGTTTAGGGGTTAGGAGGTTTACGATTTAGGGGTTTAGGGTTTAGGGTTTAGAGGTTGGTAACGTTTTTCGAGTTTCGGGTTTGGGGTTTGGGGTTTACCGGTAGGCTTATCAGTCTTTTTCGGATGCTTTGTGATCTTCTGAGTGAAGTTGCTGCTTTTCCGCTTTCAGGGATGCAGTTTGATTTTGGGTTGCGGCTTCTGCACTAGGATTTAAGTTTGTGGCTTTGGGCCTCAGGTTTTCAATTTGATAGCCAGGTATCTTCAAAGGTGGTTCTTGGCTATATACCCAGACCCCCGGGAGGATCTAGAAAGTAGATCCCCTAATTTGGGGCCCTATACCACTAAAAGTACTTTATAGAACCCCGATACAGGGATTTACTTTTTGGATCCTCCCGGGGGTCTGGGTAAGGGTTTACTTACCATTGGTTAGTAGGGAATGGAGAAATGGGGTACAATTATAACATTACTACCATTCCTCCATTCCCTACTAACCAAAGGTAGGTTTAGGGTAGGGTCCCCTTATTACAACTGAATATTAGGCAAAAGGGTACCCTTTAACCCGTGGGCAGCCCTTCCACGTAGTCGCCCTCGCCCTCGTCGCCCTCGTCGTCCTCGTCATTTTTGGCCTTCCGGGACTTCTTCTCCAAGCGGGCCACCTTTGCCTCTCTCTCCTCCAGGTCTTCCTGGCGAGTTCGCAGCTGGTTCTCCCACGTGTCGAGCAGGGCCTCGCGTTCGTCAAGCCCTCGGCCTCTGGTTCAAGGGGGGCTTTCTTGCTCTCTGCTGCCTTTCGAAGTTCAATATATAAGCGACCAAATGTTACAGCAAAGCACAACTGAGATGGGTTGGTGTCGGGTTGTGGGTCCTCGCGGCCTGTGCCGGCCGCTCGACGAAAAGCAAGCAACCAACAAACAACCCGGTGTTCGCGCCCCGTGCTAACACAGGGCAGGGCAGGGCGGGGCAGGGGGCAGGGGGCAGGGGGCAGGGGGCACGGGGCAGGGGGCAGGGATCCTAAGGCTTTGCCCTCCCTCACCGTGCTGTCGGGACGCTCCGCCGGGGGCCTCGGTCGGAGCCTCGAGCCCATGCAAATGGTCAGCGGCGCTCTCGGCAGTTTAGGGGTTTAGGGTTTAGGGGTTTAGGGGTTTAGGGTTTTAGGGTTTAGGGTTTAGGGGTTTAGGGTTTAGGGTTTTAGGGTGTAGGGTTTGGGGTTCGGTTTAGGGTTTAGGGTAGTCCTAAACCCCAAACTACGTGGCGTGTTTCGCCGCAAAGGTTTGCGTCTTCGGGCTTTGATGCTCTAAGTCGTGGCTTTGAGCTGTAGACATGTACTATATGGGCCTGAACAATTCGTGACAGTGCGCCATAATATAGGGGCCTCAATAATAAGCACCTATACTATTTTGGGGGTTTCTTATTATAATTATAGTATAATGGGCCTCAAAACCCTATTCTAGTTGTTTAGGCCCCCTATATTACTTACAATACCAAGCTGCCAAAAGCCCTATACTACTACTACTGCTGCTACTACAACTACTACTACTCCTCTCCCTCCTCCTCCTCCTACTACTACTACTACTACTACTGCTGCTACTACTACTTCTACTTCCGTTTCTTCATCCACCACTCTCAGCCGTGAAGTCGCAGAGGTCTTGTCTTGGCAGAGCTTTTTGCAGAGTTCGGGCTCATGGAGGCAACAGAGGGATTTCCCGGCGACCGACTTTTACATGGGACCTTAGGATCCCCACTACTTAAAGGATCATGGGACTTAGTAATTGGGGTTATAAGTAAGGTAAGTACAGTTATAGTTACTGATAAACCCAATTAAGATACTTATAACCCTACTTGCTAAGTCCCATGATCCTCCAAGTACTTGGGTCCCACTACTGGGGTCTTCCTTGAGCAACCTGTTGTGATGTTTATTATCTAGGTTCCTGAGTAGTACCCTTTTGCCCTTTTTGGTTTAGGGTTCCCAAAAAAACTGAATATAAGGAAAAAGGGTACCCTTACTATAAAGGGGTTACTCAGGAACCTAGTTATGCTATAAACCCAATTTACGAGCCCGGTCTGGGGTCCCGGAATTGGGTCCGGAATGGGACTCAAATGGGAGTTTCCGGAAGTGGGGAGTACCTTATTTTGGGGTCCTTATAATAAGGATCCTACTATTTAGGGTACTATATTAGGGTCCCCTTTTTTTCGGAAACTCCCAAATGTGAAGCTGGAATATGGATTGCTACACACGCAGGTGTGGACGAGCGCATATCCTCACTGAACAGGCTTTTGCAGCACAAACCCTTCTCTGCACATTCTTTTATTGGCGAAATAAGCCAAGGACATAGTATGACCAATCTGACGGAAATTACTTTTATTCCAAGCACAAGTTGAAGCAACTGTAGTTTGTGCACGTGTGAAGTATCATGTTGTCTGACGGATTATGGCACAAGTGCTCTAACAGGAAAAAGGTGTAGTCTCCTTGCGCTTCATGGTATAACCTGTTATCACTTATACGG